>CAKKOB020000341.1:28405-58707 GCA_918844115.2 Phlebotomus perniciosus | reverse complement strand
AAGTATTTGCATCATAATACAATAATAATACAGTAATACAATAATTGAAACTTGGAGAAGTGTAAGAATGACTGAAATACATTTCTCAATTATTTTTTTTTTAAATAAAATTGTGATCTCTTACCCACTCTTTAGTCTGCATACCTTACTTTACATTACTGTTACCTACTCTTGTACATTACATAAACACCTATAACAAATCCGGCACTCCAATGAGCTCTGCTTCCTCTTCATTTCTGCTTCCTTAACACTACTGAACTTTCCCTCATTTCAAAATTGCAGCGAAAGAGTAAGCAATGATTTCTTTTCTATCAACATGATAAGACGCATTTAGCGTCTGCAAAAAGTATTACACACCCAAGTATTGATTTTAATGAGAACTCTTCAGATATTTTCATCTCTAATCATATCCCAGTGAAGTGTGTAAACGTTCAGTGAAAGCAAAAAGTGGATTATAATAATTATTGTGCACAATGAAGTGGATTTTCGTGGTATTTTACATCTTGAGCACCGCCTGGACGATATCGGCTATCTTTCCTGCTAATACTGCCTATATCTCTGCAAGGAAACAAATGGATGACTTGGGGAAATACTTTGAAGACGACATGATCCTTACTGAGGAGCAGAAAAGACTTTTTATCGGAGACGATTCCCACGTGATCTCCAGCCGATCAGCCATTCGAAATACACACTATCGCTGGCCAGGAAAAATTGTCCGTTTCAAATTTGCCCGCAATGTGAATGAGAGGCAGAGAAAACAAATCATAGAGGCCATTAGATATATTCAGAGTCGCACCTGCGTTAGATTTGCTGAAGCGAGATCATCTTATGGAGATTATGTGTATATCACAACAAATGCCGCAAGATGCTCATCGAATGTTGGACGTATCGGCGGTCAGCAATCACTTTTCCTGAAGTCTAATGAACCAGGCAAGGGATGCTTCCACTTTGGTGTGATTGTTCACGAACTGATTCACACTCTGGGCTTCTTTCACGCACATTCGGCATCCAATCGCGATAATTACGTTAAGATATTGTGGCACAATATCAAACCTAATCTGAGGTTCAATTTCAAGAGGATGAGCTTCTCTTCCACCACTACGTATGGTCTGCCTTATGACTACAACAGCATAATGCATTATGGAATGTATGCGGCTAGTCGCAATGGTAAGGCTACAATCGTCCCATTAGATCCTAGTGTGAAGGATATCGGCCCAATAAGTGCTATGACTGACCTCGACATTCAGCGGATCAACAGAATGTACAGGTGCCCAAGTTACAATTTTAAGAAAGAAACCATGTATTTTGATACCAAATAAATTTGGAGCAGTAGGTAATATCTTAAATCACAAAGAAAAACACTGCCAAAAAAATTTAGAAGTGAAAATTTCTGATTTTAAAGCTTTTTCTCGTGTAATTCTTGTTAATACTGAAAATATAATTATCCCTTAACATCTCAGGCGATTTTTGCAACTAAAGGCTCAAGATTAAAGTCAAAATTAATTCTAAAGTTAATTACGGAAGGAAAAATCCCGAAAAATGTTGCCCAAAAAGCATAAGTTCTTATGAATAACACGACTTTAGGTCTTACTCTTACTACTGTTACATGACTCGCCGGAATAATCTCTTTATGCGGAAATTGTTATGCATAGATTTAAATGCCCAGCGATTTTTGCAAAAACAAATTTTAATCTCATTCCTAATTCTCCTCAAAATAATCACAAGCCCACATAAGCCAGACACGCAAGTGCCCTAATTATCATGCTTTAATTAACACAGTTTTGGGAAGGTTATTCCATGCGATAAAACTTCCGCGAATACTTAAGTTCATTAGAGCACTACAACGCATTTTCTGAACCATTGCACAAAATTCAGGAATAGTTTAAAGAAAGTCGTATATATACATATACGGTAGGTGAAAGCATTTTAACAAAAAACTTCTTAGAAGTTACTGAACTTACCTTTGAACATTCGCCAATCCATTTCCCCATATAACTTTGACTAGACATTTTTAACGAATTTAATGATGTTTGATTTTCTTAAGGATAACGATACATAGGTCCTAAGCTTAACATCATTGAAATTCGTCAAAATTTTGAGAAATGACCAATTGAATACGATTTCTATAGCAATTCAAAGTTTTTGTTTTGCTATCAGAACGTTTTGGGCCACAACTTATATTCTTATCTTCAAAAAGCCTAGAGACTTCGAGGATATACTATAAGGAACTAAACATGTCGGTTTAGTTTAGATTTAGAAGCCTACTATGAGCCGTTGAAGATTTAAATTAGTCTCCTCCTAAATTTTGTCAATTATTAATTTCATTTTAATTCAATCATCAGTATTGATCAAAAGATTAAAAATTTTGAACATTCTAAAGGAAAACTAGTAAAATCAGAAAATTTCTCTATATTACCTTAATGAATTTGAAGCAAATCCGTAATTTATAAAGATAATACTCAATTTCACTTTTATTATATACTGTTGTGAATGTTATTATTTTCCAATAAAGATGTTCTTGTTAGAAATCGATTTAATTAATTTATGCATCAACAGGGAAGTGTTAAAACGTGATAAAAGATATTATCCCCCATTAATTCCCTTTGGCAGTAAATGAGTCCGGATCTATCATTTGCTGGAAGAATAATAATCCTCCATCTATAGCGTATAATTTTCATTTAATCCATTGATTTGCATTTTCACTGCACAAACTCGAATTGAATCATCGTTTGCGTCACACGATCACGCCAATTAAAATATATCAATATTTCGATATAACTGGCTAGAAGTCTCTCAGCAGAAGATTTGCTGAATGGACGCCACATTCTGCTTGTAACACCTAAAGCTGCACAACGGAACATTTGTCTTGGAGCAATTGTACTTCTTAGGGCTGCCACAGATCGCACATGGGGTGACTTTTGGCACCTCCCGCGCCCCCTGGGGTAACAGGGGGTACGTGAAGTTGGGCGGGTAGGTCAGGGTGACACCCTCAAGAGTGTTCCGGTAGATGATTGTAGGCAAAATTGATCTTATCTTCTGATTCTTCGTCATCTTGCCGGTTTTCGAGTCTTGTTTCTTCAGCAATCTTTCCATAGTCTTCTTCTTGTCCTTCTCACGCTTCTCATCAGCCATCTGCTTCCGTTTCTGTGACATGAGTTGTGCCTTCTCGAGCGCTTCAGCCGACAGGACCTTCTCCTTGTAGCCTGTGGGCAGCGCCAAGAGAACCTCCGGAGGTGGAGCTGAGCTCATTTCCTTCTCATTGCCCCTCTCGTACATGGCTCTCTGACGAGCTGTCATCATCTTGGGATCTTTGATTTTCTCCAGCCATCTCTCCTCATCGCTACTTGTGCCACTGTCGCGCTTCTGGCGCTTCCTCTTCTGAGAGCGCGAGGAAGAGCCCTTTGTTTGACTCTTTAGCTTCTCAGCAGCACTTTGGGGTGTCAGTAGATCAGCTCTGGGTGACGGTTCCTCCACAATGTCATTAATAATGTCCACAGGATCTGAATCATCATAATCATGTTTTTTTCGCTTCTTCTCTCTCCTCTGACGCGGTGTAACCGGAAGCTCCACTGAAATGATATTTTTTTCCTCTAATTTCACATTTCCCAAGGATGTCTTTGCTGGAAAATCTCACTTACCTTTTCTTTCCTCATCCTCTGTGCTCATTTCTCGCTTCTTCCTCACTTTCATCGTTGTTTTTGGTGGATTTCTTGGAGAAAAACAAATCGTGAGATTTGTAAAAAAAACCCCTTTGACAGCTGAATCCCGGCTCCGAAATTTCCGGAATCGCTGAATTGTCACTTTTGCCTTCGTGGAGTACAAAAAACTCTGTAATAATTAGAAAATATAAAAGCAATTTCTAGTGTGAAAATTAAGTGATAATGAGTGCCGACGATGAGATGCTGTGCGAGCCAACACTGAGGAACATCGTTGAACAGACGTCCCTCAAGTGGATCTTCGTGGGCGGGAAGGGTGGTGTCGGGAAAACAACATGCAGGTGAGAAGAGTCTGGAATATTTGTGGCTTTGCCAAGTTTTTTTTTTTCATTCGCTTTCTGATATATTTCTAACAGCTGCAGTCTCGCCATTCAATTGTCACGCGTTCGGGAGTCTGTCCTGATCATCTCTACTGATCCTGCTCACAATATCTCGGATGCACTGGACCAGAAATTCTCAAAAGTCCCCACAAAGGTAATGAATCCGTATCGCACATGCCATGCAACAATGCGATAGTCTGCGATAGGTTTTCTTCGTTTTCTTGTTTTTCTATAGAAATCTGTTAGTTTTTTTTGCATTTGGCCTATTCAATTCATCATGTTATTTGCACAGAAAGCAAGTTTATTTGCTTATTCATTAGCCAATTTCTCAGGGCAATTCAAGAGAATGACAAGCCATTTCTTGATGAATATTCATAAAAAAATATCTATAAATGTTCTAAATCTAATAAAAAAGTCGTAAAATTTAAACACGCTTATCAGCTTTCCTCTATTGTTTACTTTAGATTCAAGGTATTTTTGTAGATAAAGAAATTAACTAATATTGCAATCATTATTGTTTGTCAGACAAAAATAATCGAATGAAAAAAATTCTTGAAATTTTCTCAAATCGTTCCATGTTCATTAAAATCGTGAGTCCGCATTTTAGAGCTAACTTTATGTGAAAAATTTAGAGAGATGATCTTAAACAAAACGAAGAGCAAGTGTCTTGCCTAGAAATACCTAGATGTTATTTTTAATCATTTTGAAGAACTTTGAACATAATTGAGTTGCTGAAATTTGTTAAATATAAATCAAACGAATTTCTTATGTTCAGAATCTGAACAACTTTCTTCTCAAACCATCGCAGAGTTGCATGGAAGGCGCTAATGAATCAGTACTTTTTCCCGTTTTTCCCAAAAAAAAATCTCATAATCTCTTACCGGTTCTGATAAAGTGTTTCTCTCTGGTCACAATTGCAGGTGAGAGGCTTCGAAAATCTCTATGCGATGGAAATTGATCCCAATGTGGGTCTCAATGAGCTTCCCGATGAGTACTTTGAGGGTGACAATGAGGCTCTGAAATTGGGCAAGGGAGTTTTGCATGACATACTGGGCGCTCTGCCGGGCATCGATGAGGCCATGAGTTACGCCGAAGTGATGAAGCTGGTCAAGGCGATGAACTTCTCAGTGGTGGTGTTCGACACAGCGCCCACGGGTCACACACTGCGTCTACTGTCGTTCCCGCAGGTGGTTGAGAAGGGCCTGGGCAAGATATTAAAGATCAAGATGAAAATATCGCCATTCCTCACGCAACTCAGTGGCCTCTTTGGACTGCAGGACTTCAATGCGGACAGCTTCACCACGAAGCTGGAGGAGATGTTGACGATCATCAGACAGGTGAATCAGCAATTCAGGAATCCCGATCAGACGACTTTTGTGTGTGTCTGCATTGCGGAGTTTCTGTCGCTCTACGAGACGGAGAGATTGATTCAGGAGCTGACAAAATGTGAGATTGATACTCATAATATCATTGTGAATCAGCTGCTCTTCCGGCCACCAAACAGTCAGCCGTGCAAAATGTGTGCGGCACGCTTTGGTGTGCAAGAGAAGTATCTAGAGCAGATTGCTGATCTCTATGAGGACTTCCATGTGGTGAAGCTGCCACTGCTGGAGGCGGAGGTGCGCGGAGCAGAGAGTGTGGCGGCTTTCTCGAAAAATCTCCTCACACCGTATGAGCCCAAGTAATGTCTGGGGCATTTCTTTCCAACCGGCAAGCTCTGGTCAAGGTCTTTTAAATATGTTCTTCTTTTTTCTTTTGCATTCACAGAGGAAGTTTAATATAAATCTTAAGAATGGATTCTCACGCAGTTCTTTTCTATCTCCTCGGAATGAACCATCTGTAAACATTGTTAGTGTGTCGGTAAAAATACTCAGTCCACGATTCACGATGCTTCTCACTCTCCATTGGCTTCAGATGCTTCAAATTTTGGTCGATGGCGTCTTTCAGGATTGGCACGAAAGTTTCCTGGAAATCTACAAAGCTCTGCTTTACCTCTGTCCTCAGCTCCTGGAGCTCCTGCTCTATTTTCTCACCTTGCTCGCTGATGTTCCGATACTGCCTGTTGCGAAAGTGGTAGCTGAGCATTGTTCCCAAAATGCCAAAGACAGCGGCAAACATTGAGAGAACCATTGAGAAATATTTAGCGTTATCAGCGTGAAAACGCTCTTTCTCGTGGGAAGTTCTCACGGCGGATGTGAGCTGAGTGAAGAGCTCTCTCTCATTTGTGTCCATAAACTCAAATCTATTATCAACTTCGCGTTCTTTCTGCATCAGCTGCGAAGATAGAGAGTTTATGTTATTCATAGTCCTTCCTTGAAGAAATGGAAAATATCACAAACTTTCTCTTGAAAAATTTCCAGCGATACGCATTTGGTAATATTGAGTTTTTAGTAGATTTAAAATACTATTGAATTAAGGATTTTTACTTATTTTTCGCTGAACTTCGCTGAACTCGAAAATGAATAAATTTTATGCTTTGAAAAACTTGCGTGAAATGAAGAGTAAAAACTACGGTTTTATTGCAAATTTCCGTAATTTCCGGAAGCGAAAAACTTTGCAATGATTTAGAAATCAATAATTTCTCTAAAAACAAACTATAATACAAGCACCAAAGCAAGTAACTTAAATAGATTTAGAACTTAAAATCATTAAACCAAAAAAATATTCAAGAAAAATTAATAGAATATTCGTTAATTCACAAAATTCACGTGTTTCTAATGGGTTAATGAATTTTCACGTCCTGTAGATATAACTCCTAACCTCAATCTGCCGCTTCACCAGCTCAAGATAATGGGGATTCCCCTTATCCATCGCATGGATGTCATTGCTGAGCATCTGGATGTTTTTACGGATGTCCAACAGATTCTGTAAAATCACTCGCCTCTGATCTTGAGTTGACTTTAGTTTTTCCTGCAAAATAAACAACGTGAAAAACCAAAACAAGAAAAAGCGAGTGGCAATCCTAGATTGCGAACGTGGAATTCTTACAGATTGTAGTGGAATCTGTAAGAATTCCACTAAAAAAACTTTTGTAACTTTTTACTTGAATTTTCAGCACTTCCTCCTGAGCTGCCCGAATCTCCTTCATCCCAGACAATATCTCATACGTCCCTATAAATCTGTCGTAGTGGAGTTTGAGCCAAGTGGCTCCACTTGAGGCAGTCTCAGTGTCTGGATGAGAATTCTTTGGTTTTTCAGGCACTGCACCTGCAGTGGCATAAACACGACCATCTTTCAGTGAATTTATCACAAACCAACGGACAAAAATGCACCGATTTCTTATAATTTTAACAGAGTGATGTCTTATAATCGACATGGTGTAAAAATACAACTTTTGATGATTGATTTTCGCAAGGAAAAACGGGAAAAACGCAAAAAGGGATAGAAAACACTCCAATGTTTTTTTTTGCTCGGTCACAACATCTTCCGGAATGGTGACTGGCATGCCAGTTATGCGTTTTAGCATTTTTTCGGAGAATTTACAGAATTTTTTGCAATGTAAACTGCTGACATTTCTTTTCCGGACCAAAACACGCCCCGGATTCCAGTCATCTGGATGCTCTGGATGTTTCCTGGGATTTTCGTGGTAATCTCTTGAAGTGCAAGTGAATATCCTGTGAATAATGTCAGCTGTAGCTGAAATGGATCCCACGATAAGGAATGCCATTAAATTAATGCATTCTTCAGGCTCTGACGCGGCAGAGAAGATTCGTCTGACTCTCGATGAGCTAATAAAGGTAGAAGAGCATGTTTACTGAAAATATTGATAAATTAGCTATAATTTATCTTGTTTTACAGAATCGTTTCAGCTCCAGCAAGATGCTGGTGAATGTGCTGAACAAGAAACACCTTGGGGAAGAAAACACGGCCACTGGGAGTGGAACTGTAACTCATCCTCCGCATCAGAGACATCGCTCGACGGATTCAAACTCCAAATCATCAAGCAGCAAGAGTAGCTCATCGAACTCCTCAGTGTCTGCCCTCGAGGTCACGGCCATACCCATTGACACGCCGATCATGGTGGAGCTAGAGACTCTGGATGAGGACACGATAATGGAGGATGATCAGCTGAAGGAGCTGGAAGAGTTGGTGTGCGTTGTCTGTCGTCAGGTGGATGTGAGCTTCCGCAATCGTCTGGTGGAGTGCGCAGATTGCCACTCTCTCTACCATCAGGAGTGTCACAAACCTCAGATCTCCGAGTTGGATGCCAATGATCAGGAGAATTCATGGATCTGTGTCCTCTGCAAGAGCAAAGAGCTGACCAAGCCTGCCTCAGCGCCTGCTCCCATCGTCACTCCTCCGCCTCAGCCAGTTGCCTCGTCGCCGCCACATAAATCCTCGAGCTCTTCTCACAAGTCCAGTAAATCTCACGAGGGCTCGTCAAAGAGCAAATCCAAGGGCTCTTCGTCTTCCAAGACCAGCTCCAGGGAGTCCAGCTCGAGTAGCTCAAAGGAGGAGCGCCGGGAGAAATCATCTTCGTCATCTTCATCATCAGTGACGCCCAAGATCAATATTATCAGCGCTGATAAGCGTATTCAGATCATGAAGAAAAAGGCAAAGCTCAATGAAGGCAAGCGGAAGCATAAGTAGAGCCAATGGAATTGTAGCGATTCTCAAGTAATTTGATCTTCTAATAAATGCAGAATAATCTTAAAATTGGGCTCTTTGATGAGAATTCTTGTTTCCTTGAAGCCAGATGTGAACAGAATCGTAGACTTTCTTACTCAAAATCCCAATTAATCATTTCACAAATATTTTTATTTCTCTCTCAATCTCGATCAATTGTTATGCAATGAAGATTTCTAATTTGCAGTTTAGAAGTATTACAATAGATATAAGAGATATTTTTCTTGAAATACACTAAATATATAAATTTTTATATATTTTTTCATTTTTCTCCTCCCACTAAGAAACTATAATAAATTTCTCACTAAATTGAGTTTTGGATGTAATTGGGATATTCATAGCAATATTCCTTTATTTATATTATTTTTATCATTGTGTATTATAAAAGATCTACTACAAAAGGGGATATAATATATTTAGAGACTAATTTGGATTTATTCTTCAGTTGAAAGATGCGTATAAAAGTACCAAAAAGAAAGTCAAATTCTACATTGATTGTTCCACTTCTGCCATCTATCACATTCATGAAAAATAAATAATTCATCTCTTTAGCTTCCTCTTCAATCGTTATCAAGTTAAAAAAAAATAAGAAGTGCGAAACACGCTCTACACAGAATTTTTTTCTCCATTCAAATATAGATATCCTTACGACATTTTTTCACTGATCCCATCAAATAGATACACACTGTATTGGCAAAAGATGTCCGACCTTGAGAAAATGGACAAGAAAATGACCCTAAATCAAATATATATTCATTGTGATATTACTTTGTAAAAAGTAGTAATGTTTGTTTTTTAATATTTTTTATGCTGCAAATGTGTGTAAAAAAATCTCTGATCCTTATAATCGTCCAGCATACGTTCGGTTTTGCAAAAAATCTCCCTCCAGTTTATTCAATGGACACGCGAGTGAGCAAGATTCCTCGTTTACTGAGCCACATTCTGCAAAAGAAAGAAAGTAAAAGTGTTAAATTTTGTCTGATTTAACATCAATTCGGTGGAACTTACCCAAATCCTGCACCGAGGATCAGTGACAAGACATTGGTGAGAAGAAGGGAATACAGCACTTCCTTTGAGAAGAGGGAATTCTTTCCAACGCGTGCCAAACGCACGGAATATCCTTGTGACCGTCTCTGTGGATGTTGGAATTTCCAGTCCCTGATAGATCCAGTAAAGAGTAATTTAAGTAAATTATTTCTTAAATTTAGTCCATTAACGATCAGAAGAAATTATTTTTAACACTTGAGTGACTACGTGAAACAAGAATGGCAGTTTCTAATCTTAATTTTGCAAACACTCCAATGACTTTTCGATTAAATTTGATGTTGTCGAGGCTTATCAAACAACAACAGTCATACAAATCACGAAAGAACTAAGAATTTTTCCATTCCATTTTCTTCTAATAAAATTTTGTAAAGATTTTTTACACATAATAATTAGCAAATTCAACTTGAATGTTCAGAATTTAGAAGAATGTGATTAAAATTTCGTTGCTTTTTCTTAAAATATACCTAAAATAAATATTCAGTCATTTTTGCATATTCGAGTAACAAAATTACGTTTTCTCTCGGAGAAGAGAATTTCCATTCTAATAATTCAATTCCTAAATAAGGTAACCCGTAAAATTGTGCAGTGATTTATACGACACTTAATTCTGTCATGCATTGTTTCAATTGTACTCACTTTGGAGGCTGCTGATCCGGTCGACTGCTCCACTCCCAGAACCAATCCTTATTCTGAGCAGAGTCATTTTCCTGAAAATCAGAAAGTGTCTATCAGATTTTGAATCTCCCCTGTAAACATTGACGTCATATTTCACACACTGGCTGTTTTCAGCGGTGAAATAGTAAATATTTTCGATATTGCTATACTTAAACAAATAATCCCTCCCCAAAATTGAGATCAAACATCAACAACTGATTTTCAACATTCCCCTTATTTACCAGACAGAATGTTCGCTTTGCAGTCATTTTCATGTTCTCTCTCATGAGACCAATAAATCCAAATGACGCAAATTTGGAGCACTTCGTGTTGTTGAATTATTTGGTCAAACACACAATTTTCACGGTAGATTTTTCTCTCGCTTTGAATTTTGTGTTCATGCGCATTTTCATGTGTCTCACGATGGGGGCAAAAGAACTCACAGGAGCTTGAACTGCTCCCAGACGAATAGCCTTGAACCCGCAAACTACCCATTTGACTCCTCCAAGGTCATGAACTGACGCCACTCAAACCAATTTCTCCACCCACGAGAGTCTGGGGCTTTTGTCCCTTCGCGAGTTTTGTATTTCCTATAAGAAGCCTCTTAAGAACTTAAGGTGGAACCACAAGATGTCACACGTGGAAAGTGATACTTTGTAGGAAAACCACGGAAGACACTCAAGTTTCTCGCAAACAATAAACAAATCGCTTTTATCTCCCGATAGAGAAGCCTTGAGGAGTACTCTAAGCTAGCTCTAGGCTAGAGCTGTGGCTATTTCACAAGTTTGCCAAAAGAGAAAAAACTTGTAAAATATATGAATGAGTTTGGAATATTCTAAATATTCACAAATAATTTTAATACAAAATGCGATTTTTCTATATAGAAAATGTCTGATTTTCAGAGAGCAAATTCAATAAGAAGCAATTAATATTCCCCCTTGCAAATTTATCATCTTTCCAAGAATGATCAATCAAACGAGGAAACATATTGTGATATCTCTCAAGGATATTGGACATTTTATGAATCTCTCTAATCTCAGCTGAAAATACTGAGAACAATGTGTTTGGGAGAGTTTACCCAGTGACTCGTGCACTCTGTGACTTTCTACGCAATAGCCGAGAAAAACAGACGCTCTCGCACATGATAAGACGCAGATAGCTGATGACGTGTTCACATCATCCCAATCACTCACCTTGACAGAGTTCCAGTAGTTGATATACACCCCCTTCAGTTCGTCCATGCAGAGTTCTGGGTTGGGGCTGTTGGGCGGCGATTTGGGACTGCTGCGTGGCGTGTCACGCCTCGAGCCGGCCAATGACACCACCCGACTCGACTCCTTCGACTCGCGCTGTGCCTCACGCAGGAGTCTCAGGTACTCCTCGCCGGATGTAAAGGGAAGCGGTGTAACACGTTCGGGACTGCGATGACCCGAATTTGTTCCTGATCCATTTGAATTGAGCTCAATCCATGATTCTGTAAGAAAAAAAAAATGAGAATTCTTACGTCTTCCATTACGTTCATTGAGAAATTGGCAGGAAACAGTGGCTAAAAATATTATTGGGAAAAAATTTCCCATGTTGACAAAAATACACATAAAAAATCATAAATAAATGGCTTTTTCTCATGAGCACGTTGTAAGTTCTGATATAAAGAGGGGAGAGTAGAACAAAGAGGATCAATAAACTCGAAATAAACGCTAAACAATTAATCTATTTTGGGATTTCCTAATGACCACAACATTTTCTGCATCCAAACGGTCATTATAAATGAAGTTTCTTTGATTTATCTATCAAACCTTGGTTGATTAATAATAAATCTATTTTTACTAAATTATTTTAAAAGATTTATAGGTAGGTAGATATGTACATATGTTTCGCAAAAAAAAACTAATTTTTGCTGTCAAATTTCGAATTTTAACTCTTTATAATATTTAAGTAAACTTTTGGTGAATTAACAAAACTTTTTGACCTTTTTGATAACTTTTTTATGCAGTTTATAAAACCAAAATTTAGTTAAGTCATCAAATTTTCTTATTAGTTACAATCACGTACCAATAAAATCTACCAAACCCTTTGTTGATTCAACAAATCTATAACTTTAGTCAATTCGACTCTATTCAATTATAAGTCTGATAAATTTGACTAAATCTTTCATCAGTTCAACAATGCAATGCGAAAGTTTTGTTACATCATCGAATTTTCATAAACATTTTTAAAATAACTAAACTCTTAGAAAATCGAAGACATTTCTTTACTTCAACGTCCACTCCACATTTTGCAAGTTCATTGATTTCTATAACAAATCAATCAATTTTACCCAAGTTCAAGATCTCTCAAATAGGTATCTCCGCTGATCTTTTTCGATGTGGAAAACGCATAAAATAGCACATTTCTCAACACATGATGTAAATTTTTATATCCGCCCTGCTAAATAATCTCTCTCAATTCACTTCAAGTCAAAACATATCTCATGACTATTTAGTAAATTAGAGTGTCTGTCTGTTATCATAAAGTTCGCTTTCACACCATGACCCTCTGGTGAATTTTACACTCGACTTTGAGCGCGTGTCGACAACCCGAGAAAAGAAATTGAGGAAGTAAATTTCAATCCTTGCGCTGTCTCTTGAATCACCACAATTTTCCTACTCTTATTGGCAGAGATTTAAATGTATAAGAGAGAGAGAATTGTAATTCTCTCGTTGACCTTCTCGCCAGAGTCAAACACAATTAAAGACTTTGGTGGACTGGAAAATAAATTGCACACGTCTCCCCTCTCGCCTTTCTTCCACTGATAAACCAATTAATATAGCCAATAAAGAATGTTTATAAATAAAAATCCGGTCTCATCGAGAAGACAGAGATTTTTCTATGAAGATCAAAAGTTCATCATCCAATATGTAGGTAATGTGTCTTTTGTGACTCTTCTATTTTGATCGTTTGTCTTTTTTATGTACAGAAAAATATTTTCTAAGAAACAACCTTATCAATTCGCTAAAAATTTCATATTTTTATGGAAAGTCACAAAAATGTTGTAATGAAAAATTATCAGTGTTTCAAGAACTCATTCTGTCAATAAATTAATTTTTTCAAAATATTTTCAAGCTGAGTAAACTTCTTAACTGATTTTCATGAATGTAAGATTTCATTTTAACAGAAAGAGGTATATTTCCTTCAGGTTTTCGGAAAAAAATATGTTTAATCCCAAGCTAAGCCAAGGAATTTCAAGTCTTCTTCATCAACTATTCCCTTTTCCGTAGTTTTAACGCACTTTCTATCTCTTTCAGTGTTTTCAAAAGGTTCAACAAATAAAATTCTCAGAATTTATTAACAAATCAATTCGCATTAATGGAAGTTTATCTCCCAACTAAGATTTTCCATTCTCACTGCTGATGGATTTGGGAGGAAGACGTTTGTTTTCACTCTTGCGTGCGTTTCTGTTCAATGTCAATGCCATGTGAATGGGAGAAAATGAAGATAATTTGTATGTCTCTTCCTAAAATAGTTGAAAATTTGAACCTTTTTCTTTGTCCCATTTTCAACCCATGAGCTCAGATTTTGTCTTTCTGCTCTCTGCTAAATGGAGCTAAATGGAGCGAAACAAATAGATTGACAATTTTTTGCACTGTTGATCTTTGCAATTTTTACTTGTTTACCCACGAGGTTAAGGTGCCTTTCAAGGAGATGCAGATAAGCGTCTCACGATTCATTTTTCTTTCTCTATATCCATTGTTCTTGATGAGTTCCTTATCTCTTTGAATTACTCATGTGAAAAGAGAGAGAGAGAGATGGACACTTTTTGTACACAACTAGATGAGTTTGAGAAAATAAAGAAATGATACGAAATAACTCTCCATCTGTACCTATAGTTGTATAGAAAAGTGACTGAAATTGCGCGGAAATGTAACATTAAAATTAGATTTGTGAAACGCGCCACACTTTTACTCTTACATTTTGGTCCTCAAGCTCATTCAATATTGCCTGGCTTTTATGTATATTAAAGTGGCCACGATTGAGAGTGAAAGACAAGGGCTTTCTTCATATGAGAAACTACGCAATTTATCAATTGGCATCATTTTGCACGTTCAAAGGCGAAAAATTGTGGCTTAATGAAAGAAAACTGCACAGAGTCATACGATATATCAGGATGATGAAAAAGAAGAGAGAAATTGCAGATGCTTCTATTATAATATTAACTCTATCTATAGCATATCTTTCCATAAATTGTCCACATCATCGGGAAAATTGCCAGAGAGGTGATAATCAATTCTGACTTTGCTACGCAATTTATGGAAGTGTTGCATAACACAAAAGATGTAAATTTATTCCTCAACATGCGGGAAGAATTTTCACCTGCTGCGGAAAATGTGCACAAAACACACACGTGTGGGGACTTGAAAAGCTTCCAAATTTGGCTGACATATTATCGTAAGCGCAATTACAGCTGCTAAAACATGAATAATATGGCTTTTCATCGTTCGTTCACATGCGCTTGGGTGGAAAACCACCATAGCTCGAATTTTTTTGCACAATTTTCCTGCAACATTGCATTATTGGGGGGGGGGGAGTGTGTAATTAAAAATTCCTCAAGTAGAAAATCCAAAAGCTAAAAGGATTCAAGGTTGAAGCTCAGAAACTCCAATTACACATTCTTTAATCGTTCAATTTTGTGACAGATTAAAATATTCATTCACATATTTATTGGAGGTGGATTTTGAGGAGGTGTCTCAATAAAACTGTGTCACACCAGCAGAATAATAGCAAGAAGATGAGGAAAATATAACGCTTGACCTTGATACACTCCCCATTTACTTTTATTTCGCACTCGTTTCGTATTTCCCGGGCATGAGAATCCCAAAAATTTATCGTCTTGACGAATTTGATGTGACGGAAAGCCACTCAACACACACCGAAGAGTCAACCACCGACAAAATAGAAAACAAGAAATTTATAAATGCGAAAACTGTATGTGAGTTTTCCCTGATGTTAATTTTGGCAAAGCGCTAGCTTGTTTATTTCGCACACGCGAAAAAAATCCACTAATTTGAAGATTGTTTGTTTTCCTCATCGTTGTATGATTTAAGCATTTTTGCCTCTTCAGAGAGGAGTGAAAGAGACAAAAAAAAAATCTGTCCAAAAGAGATACTTTGAAAATGTGAATAGAAGCTAGTCTTTCATCTCCTATAGAGTCGCATTCAAACTCTCTCAAGTACATATTGCTGGAGAGAACGTGACAGATTTCACGTAGGTATATATAAACTCCAATGAACGCGAGAAATGATGAGATTGACGGGATTCTGTGACGAGAAACTTTCAACACATACGCTTCCCGCCTGTATGAAATATCTAAATAAATTGAGGGCTTTCCTCACACACAAAAAAAAAACACCATAAAAATAGTCTTTCATTCATTTTTTTGCAAAATATGATGTTAGTTGCTCAACTCGCTTCAACATATGGAAATTATTTTGACCACCTTCTGACCTTTTAGACACAAAACAGCTGCTTCAAAGAACAGAAAAAAGTCTAAACAAGGAAACTAATAGCGCTTTTATCAAGAAGACCCAAAAAATTGAAATAATGTGATGAAACTCCCCTAAAAAGTGTATGAATCTAATCACAAAGAGTGATTGCAAACGTGGATTGTAGAAATAGCTGACTTTCCATTCTCAGCACATTAAACATACACACAACGATAAGTTGTGGCAATTGCAAATTGTGTTATCAAATAGTGACTGCCTTTCGCCCTCAATAAATCATAATTTTCTCATTCTTACAGTTTTCTAAGTCATTATCACAGCTGAAAAGCCACATTCTCTGTGCTTGTGTTACCAATTCATTTGAAACAATAAGTCTCTCTCACAAGGGGGCAAATAAATGGTAAAGAAATTGTTGCTAAAATCCATGTAGTTAATCGCTTAATAATTAATTTATTTGAAATATTCGATAGCAATTCGAAATATTCACTAGTATTTACACTTATTCGCAAAACTTTTGATCTCATACCTAACTATTCACCATTTATTTTCCCATTGTTTCTTAAAAGAAAAATAAGCAAAACACTTATAGCTAATGCGTGTAAACCGTGCAAGCCGCATATCAACAGCTGATAAGACTTTTCCGTGAGTCAAAGAGACTCCCAAACAGCATTTTACCAATTAATTCCAATCCTCGGCAAATTGAAACAAAAAAAAGCTTCCCAAAATGTTTCCCCTCGGAGAATTTATGGAATAAATAGCCAATTTCCTGACAAACTCCATTTAATCAATTTAACTCATTCCAATCAGACAGTGAGGAATTTTGCCCATATTATTTCTTCACCTCCGCCACGACTAAACGAAACGCGTCTCTTGCATTTAATATTTACCTCTAGTAAAACTACAACCTACGTGTAAAGAGTAAAAGGGCGCAAAGTGGAACTTTTGAATAAATTCATCGTCATAATTTCTCTTCTCCATTCCCACTGCAACATTATCCGTTTATTGTACTTCTTCACACCATCGTCCAAGTCTATTTTTAGCCCACCAACGGCCAGATTAATGCGTGTGTCGAGTTATTTGATTTAGATGCGAGAGGGAACATGGCGTAGAAGCATGAATTTAAATTGCACGAGGGACATTGTCAGAGCTAAAAAAACAACATTGAGAATCCACCATCCGTGTCCATGTCTCACTTGCATCCGTCGAGAAAGAATGAGAGCCCAGAAACTGGGTTGGATGTTATTTCAAACTGCAGAATATGACTCTAGAAAAGGTGAAATACAACAAGCAAACTTTCCAATTTTCCAGCAACAACGACCGCTCCAACTACTAATTTCTGCAATTCTCGCTGTAGGATCAGAGATTAAATATTCCATTATGTGAATACTGGAGTGTGTACGGAAGGGGCCACAAAAGTCGGATGGAGGCCACCCAAAAGGCTATCTAATCAGTGGATTTTTTTCCCTTACTATCAACATCAGCCCAACATAATGACTTTTCCCATTAGTTTGCTTTACAATCAAATGTAAAATAAATGCGTATAGACAAAAAAGATTCTCTTTTCGGCGATAAAGTGCCATAAAATTCTCTCTAATTCCCCACTTTTTTTTCTCTTTCTACCTTTTCACTGATATACACTTTATTTCTTTTTGTGTAACAAGGTTAAAGTGGATCATGCGGAACCTCTACTAAATCATAACATTTTCTTATATTCCAGCACTTTGTAGGTGTTTTGCAAACAGAAACAATAAGCAATGCGAAATATCGCTCACGAAAAGGCCATAATATAGGGCAAAAAAAGTTAGATTTGTTGCATAAAAGCATTGCGACTCTCTATGGGATATATTAAATGTATTAAATCATATTCAATGATGAGCTCTCTATGACCGACAGATAAGGGCAGAGAAGCAACAATAAACACGGCAATTAAAATTTATCTTTCTCGGGAGTTAACAGAAAAAAATGTTTGTGATTTGAATATCGCACCTCCCACACTCAACTATTGCAACGAAAATCATCATTTCAACTTAGAAATCATTTATGTTTGTGGATTTTAGGGATTTCAAAATGAGAGTTTTTGCGATTACAAAGGATTCTTAAGAAGTTTTCCTTGTCATTTAAAACTCTTTGATAAATATTTCGTCATGCTAACAGACCCTTCCTGGATACCCACAAAATTTTATTAAAATTTATGTGGACAAACAGAAAAATTACCTGTACAGAATATTTTGGACAGAGGGTGCAAGAAAAGCATTAGAAAGTGATAAACTGTTTTCTATAGAAACATCCGGACATAAGATTTCTCAAAAAATATCCTGTGGTAAATGAGCCTCAGTTAGGAATGCCTAATCCTTGAATTATTCTGTTCACAAGTCCATAAAATCTTCGGTTCTATTTCAGCTTATTTAGCCTGAAAACTAAGACTTCCTGCAGAATAACTTCTTTATGTCCGTAAAATGTTTTTTTTTTTTTTCAATACAAGAAATTACATTTTTATTATAAATAATCTAATTGGTATTAAATGACTTCCTTAACAGCAATTTTGAACGCGAAATTGCAGTTTAAATTTAATTTTTCGTCATTTAAAATGCGTTTGACCTTCATTAAAATTTATAAGAGGTAAAAATATCCATAAGAAAATACCTCAAATACAAGAGGTTAACACCTTGTTGTGATTTACAATCAGGTAAATTCCCAGATATTCCAGGTAGTTTAGCAAATTTTTCAAGCTCATTTGCTTACGAGCGGTTATTCAGACAAATTTCTTTAAAACTTCCTCCATTAAACTTTTCAAATAAATCCCTTGGAACAAAAAAACACATTAAAAGAATTATAAAACGTATACGTAAACATGATGATAAATCTTCTCCAAAAAAATGAAGAAATAAAATGCATCTAAAATAAGACTCTTTATAGCTTGTCGTTGACGACATTAGAGCAAATTGAAATGACTAAATTTCTGCCAACATCTTAACATGAAAATTATCCCCAAATCCCCCCTGAAAAAATTCCGCGTAATTGCTTGGAACAGTTGAGAATGAGCTTCGCGATTTATTGTCAATGCTCTCTCTCTCTCTCGTGCCAGTAATTGCGCACAAAAGTGTTTGTGACTTGAAAATCATGGAATTCCTCTTGTTTACGTGTTTTTGCTACTATGAAAAAAAAATAATCCCCCTCTGGGGAAAATATATGATAATTCAATTGTCTCGGACCTACAAGAAGTGATAACATATTTTTTTCACACATTTTTGAGCCTCTTTGCACGGGTTTACTTGAGAGCTGGACTTTCTTTGTTGTCTCAAAGGAGATTTGCATGTGTTATGTTTTTTTTTTTAAGAATTTTCCAAGGAATGTGTTTATGCATTTTATGCAAAAAATTTAAAGGTCACCCACTTGAGAAATAATCTTAGGTGTATTAATTTTCTGGAGATGATTTTTTGTGTGTGCGTGAAGATGAATGTTTTTTTCATCACACGCGCCTCAAGATTCTTCAAAAGGCACTAATTGAGACTAGAGCTAAAAAGAGGCTAAAAAGATCTACTCATAATTGCGAAGTTCACCAACCTCCGAGAGACAAATCATCTCCCATTTTTGCTGGAGTTGCCATTTGGTACTTGTTGGCCAACGAGAAACTCCCTGCTAGGCTCCGACTCGGAAACTGCGCCGTCTTTTCACTGATGTCTGCTGCTGTGTGTCTCCAGAAGATGTCTCCCTCTAGTGGCCTCCACAGTGTCCACAAGACTGGTTAGTGGCTCCTCCGGAAGCCCCTCTCTCGTGGGTGATCTCTTTCTAAACACCACACACACTCTCCCCCTGGGGCGCCCCTCCTTTACAGGTTTTTCTAGCTCGTGAATGCAGAGTTGCAGGAGAGAGAACAAAGAATCTCTGTGTGTTTGTTTACAAAACAACTTCCGCGAAAATGCGTCTCTAAACTTTCGTCACTATAATCGCGCCTGATGCAAAAATTGTCAAATATATTGACGATATTTCACCACAAAAGACTTCTCCACCGTGAGTCAATATGTCAATTTTCACTGAGTCACTGGAAAAATCGCCTTTTTCCGCTGCCAAACCCAACAATATGCTTTCTAGTTGCGCAGCAGAAAAACAATGAAACTGGAATGGCGGGTACGTACGACAATTTCACAATACAGTGAGAAAGTCCGCTAGAGGCGCTGATGGTGTGTCCGAAAAGTTTTACGATTTTCGCCCTCTGGCGACAGATTTGAAATCTCGCATGCTGTGAGTTAAAAAAACGGTTTTCTCCCTGAGGGTTTTTTATTATAGTTTTTGCTTTCTAAAGTGCGTGTCTAAAACATGTAAAAATGTCCTGGGAATGATTTCAATCGAGGTAACCTCTTTCCGTGGCATGCTTGAACATGTCGGCAATCCGGAGGCGTCCTTCTTGCGTGGGGCAGGGCTTTAAAGCCCAGACATCCGTCAGAGGAATTGCTTCGTCCCCTTGGATTGAATCCAAGTCAAATGCATCTGTTTCTGGCATAATGGAGAAGGGCAGAGACTCCATACCCATTCCCACACCATAACGAGCGTATTTCCTCATTTCCTCCTCAAAGGCAGCAAATGTAAAAATGTCCACTTTCGAGCCGAGATCTTCAATCATCTGGCAGCAGCTGGTGTGATACACCCGAAGGATTTCATCGTAGTGCTTCTCCCTCAGACTCTGAGTAGTACACGAATAGATGAAGAATGAGATATCAGTGGCCAGAGTGGCGCATCTCGTTAGTTGAAAGTCGATAATCGTCACTTCTTTGGGAATCTTCCCATCAGCCGTGGTTTCATACTTCACCATCATATTTGGAGCCCAGCAGTCACCGTGGCCAATCACGGTCAAAGGCGACTTGGCGTGGGTGATTCCACAGAGCATGTCATACACATCGAGATCCGTGAACTTCATCATCTTCTCCTCGGTTTTCGTTCCCGGATACTCCTTCTGGACAGCATCCCTGGTGATTAGGATCTGCGTCTTCAGGAAGTCATTGTACCAGGACTTTAGACGAGGGCTGTGATAAGTCTCCTGGACTTTCGAAGCAAGCTCAGCGAATTTCTGAGGTTCCTGATCCTTCATGGCCAAGGAAACACCATGGAACCTTCCCAGAGTCTGCATGGCCAGGCACGTATGCTCGAAATCCAGCCCATCCTGACGAACTGCCGCCCCGAATCCATACGGAGTCAAATCATCCAAGGCCAAGTAATCATTTTTACCATCACAGAAGGTGGCGAGGCATCTGAAAGACCAGGAAGTTGCAGTAGAAGCAATAGAGGATATTCAAGTAACTTACTTCGGAATCTCAACGAAGGGTTTCTTGGCATTCCTGCTAGCCTGGAATTGTTCAAAAGCCGGAACAACCTCTTCGTAGAAAGTGATTTCATTCTTAAAGAATTCCGTCGATCTATAGGTCTTGCGGCGTCCGATATTCTTTGGTAAACCCTTGGCAACCACACTGATTGACCTTGACTCACCGGTAGCCGGATTTACACCATCAACCCGAAGCTTGAATACTTCACTGAGAAATGCATCACCCTTCTTGGCGGCTCCACCTTCAAATTCGAATCCTTTGTATTGGAAATCTCCCTGCTTCCTCAGGATTTCCTTCAGTGTCTCCTCCGTGAAGGCCGTAGAAATCACATTAAGCGCCATTTTACTCGACCACGTCAGAACCAGAACTAAAAGCCAAAATCACTCCCTCTATCTTATTGTTGTAGAGAGCGTTCCACTCTGCTCAGTATCTTATCACCTCTAGTGATATAAAAATTTTCCATCATATCTCAAGGGGTTAATTAAAGTAATTGGGCATAACCAGGAAAATTAATCGAGTCCGTTAATACGACAATTTATTATAATATATCGTGACAAAAAAATATACAGAACATGTAAAAATATCTTTTCTCATTTGCAATTCAGTGACTCCAAGTGGTCCTAACAATTAATTTATACATTATAATAGTAGATCAGAGAAATAAATTACTCTTTTGTATCTTCAATGTTGCATTTTGGCGAGAGATTTAGGGAGGTGAAACATTTGCACATGTGGAAGAAAAAGAGTCTGTGAATCATTGAGACGGCCCAAGACTTCAGCGAACACAGTGATTCAGTCCTGAGCGCAAAATCAAATCTTGAGACTAAAAACCATACTCAAGAACTGCTCATAGTGAATAGTTATGACGCCATCCATATCTGTATCATACTGCCGGAAAGATGATGTGAGAGTCTGGAAAGAGGCAAAACAAAATTAAATGAAATTATCAAGTAAAACACGGATATCGACCAAATTCGTCATCTCCTCATTTAATACTAAGACAACGTTTCGGAGCAGGTTGGTTCCTTCTGGCTGGGTGAATTCTGTGGCGATTTATTCAACAATCTTTCCCCAACGTACTTTGCAAACCAGAAGGAGCCGATACGTTGTCTTAGTATTAAAGGAGGAGAGGACGAATTTGGTCGATATCCGTGTTTTACTTGATAAGAAATCTCTTCCGACCGTACACCTATCGTGATTTTTGTAAAAATTGTAAATCTAATCACAATAAAGTTCTTTCAGTTTAATTTTATCAAAATGAAGAAAGGCTTGTTATTTGGTCTCTAAAAATACGACCACATTATCAATTCCCATTTCTTTATTGAGAATAAAAATATGGGACTCTAAGCACACAGTTTGCAAGCGTAAATAAAATTATTATAATTTTTATTATTGCAATTCTGAAAAGCAATCCCAAGATAAGATTAGCTAAACTGATTTGGGATTTTAAATGGCAACTTAAAGATATTTTACAACTTGGAACGCATAATAGGATCCTTCTTCTTTACATCCTCTGCTTTAACAGATTTAATGACTCCAAATAGCTTTTTGACCAGATAAATAAACAAGGGTCCCTTTCCAAGTGTTTGTAATGTCTGTAAAACAACAAGTCCTTACTAGAGAAATTTCCCTAAACCTATAGAGATTCTCATCAGTCCATTGATTAGTTTTAGTAACATAAAAGATCATAACTCACATAAAGAATGATGCAGCATTGGATAAAGTCATCGAAGAGAATAGTTCCCCTTCCATAGCGGTCAAACTTCCTGATCAGAAGTCCTATTAGGTGATCCGAGAGACGATAACCGAATGCCGTTAGCGCCGTTTTCAGCTCATTCCGATCGATGTTACCGGAACTGTCCGTGTCGAAGGATCTGAAGCAATTCTGCCAGTCAGTCACGTACTTCCACAGCGCCCCAAAATCCTGGAAGCTCACTGTGCCGCGATTCTCCTTGTCGAACATCCCTGAAAAGAGTTTTTTTTCCAGCAATTACTAAACACATCGGGAAATGAGTTTGTTAGTCAGTTTTATTGAGTATTTATGATATTTTCTTGTACAAATGATTGGATTTCTTCAATGTGGTGAGAATTGTGTATCCACAAGCGAACCAGAGGAGAGCTATTGTTACTAGAGCTACAACTTCCACGGGAATGAACATGGTTGACATTCGCCTGCGAATCATCTCGGGATGATAAAAGAAACCGAGAAAATCCTTACCAATCATGAGACGCACTGTTTCCGGATTGAAGGGACTCCATGTGCCATTCGAGAGCGCCTGCTGTAGCTCATCGGCCGAGATGTGTCCACTGCGATCCTTATCCACCCTGAAACAAAAGCGCAGAGAAAAGAGAAATTACGAGATAAGAAGCGTATCGGGAATACTTGGAGGGTATCGTCATATGATGTTCTCGTGAAAAACCAATTGAATGCCACTTTATCACCCAAAAATCACACTGATGACTCATCGGATTCCGCGTAATGGGGGCGCGATCCGTGAGAAATCGCGGCTGTGGATGACGAAATGCCACTAACCTCTGAAAGACGTCCCAGAGAAATTCCTGGCTGGGCATTGGGGATTGAAATGCCATGTCTTTTCTCAACTCCCTTCTATTCTACGCAATCTCAACTCTCCTCAGAGATACAAAATTCACTTGTAGTCGCTCAAATTCACTTGATAATCACCTAAAATCTAACTCTTTAGCTCTTCCTCGCTGCAAAACTCCTTGACTTTTTTGACTCACTGCGCTTTGATTCTCCGAAATCAAATCACGTGACCGAAAATTCGCCACGCATTAGCGCCGAAAATTTGAATTTACACCGTTATAGCAAAAAATAGTACGTTATTCCCAAAAAGAAAAATATTTTGTACAGGAAGTTGTCAAAAAATCCTATAAAATCATGGTTTGTTCCTCTTGTTGCCTAGCGGAGGCTTTTGCAGATTGAAGCCACTCTCATAGGACGATCCGGAGAAGATTCCTCCTGTCCCAGTGCCATAGGTCAAACTGCTGTTCCCGGACATGTTGGCTGTGTTGCCAAAGAGATTTCCAAAGGCGCCTCCACCTTGAGTATTCGGCGCCGAATGGGGCACACCCGTCTGTCCGAGATTGATACTGGTCAGTGTTGAGAAGGGTGTTGGTCCCTTTGAGATCTTAGACAAATCACGCGGATCATCCCGTTTCTCCGCCTCATCGAAGACATCCGTAAAGTCTTTCAGATAGAACTTTCTCATGTTCAAGTACTGCTCCTTCTGTGTCTCCACCTTCTGGTGGATCTCATACAGTCGTCCCGCCAAGGCGATGAAGCTCTCATGGATCTGATGGAGGCCCCGCTTGAGATCATCCGCCGTGGAGGTTTGTGGTGTTATCAGCGAATACATGTGCTTCTCCGTGAGCTCCACCTGATTCCTGAACACCATCATCTCATTCTCGTACTTCTGAATTGTGTCCAGGAAGTACTTGAGCGGCGCCGTATTTTCAAACTGCAGTCCATTTGGTGTCTCGTGGGTTCTCTGGGCCATCTCGGCATTCTGGATTGCCTCATTCGTCTCCGCCTTGAGCTGCTTGATGGCCGCATAGTTCTTCACAACATTGTTGCTGATCTCAGACAATGTTCGACGCACTGCCTCCGTCTCATTCTCAACTTTCTTCAGCTTCTGATCGAAGTTACGAGCAATGTCAGAGCTCTTTCGCTGCTCTTTGATGTGATCCTCCAATCCCTTGACTGTCACAACAATCTCCTGCGGCAGTTGGGCTTCTTTGATCTTCGTTGCATCGGCACCTTCAGTTGTCTTGGGCTGGGTAGCGATGTCCACTCCTCCCAGTCCTACTGATTGGGTAGTTGTGGCTGTTGTGGCTGGAAAACCAAATAAAAAAAACTCTTATAATCTCCCCCTGTATGGTAGAAATCCACCATCTTACCTGTAGGCACTCCTCCAAAGACACCTCCTGTCGATGGAGCGGGGAAACTGAAGGAAGGCGCCGCAGTTTTTGCCCCCAAGAGTCCTCCAGGCTGAGTCTGAGTGGTGCTGGTGTTGAAATTGAACAGAGGAGCGCTAGTGGCTGCTGGAGCGGGAAAGTTCAGCCCTGTGACTGCGGTGGTCGTGCTGAAATTTAGCGTGGGCGCCGAAGTGGTGGGATTTGGAGCAAAATTTTGAGGATATCCGAAAGTTGTCGCCGCAGGCTTTGCTGCAGTCGCTGCCAGCCCTGCAAGCCCAGTAAATCCTCCCAGTGGGGCCACGGCAGGCGTCGTTGAGGGTGTAGCGCCAAAACTAGGGAGTGCCGTGGTCGGCTGGGTATTCCCGAAACCAACTGTAATGCAAAGAACCGTGAATTAAGACAAATGTAAACAGAGACACATGCTTAAGCGTCTCACATGAGGGTTGAGCTGGTTGAGCCTGAGGAGCAGGGGCTCCCAAAGTGAGTCCCGTGGAAGCAGTAACTGGAGCTGCGCCGAATGAGAATCCAGTCTGAGTTGTTGGATTAGGGGCCGGGGTGGCCCCAAAAGCCCCCAGAGAAGGCGCAGAGCTGCAAGGGACAACAAAGTGAGGTTAGATTGAAGGTCGCTTTGGTTTTTCACGCTCCCCAAAATGGAAACTTACGTTGTGCCAAAAGTCTGTGCTCCAGATGCTGTAGGCTGGGCTGTTGTTGTTGTTCCAAACCCAAATTTATACATTTTCACGAGTTAACCAGAAGAAAAGAGCGATAAAGAGAATTTTTGCGGGCAAAACAATGACAAATTTGCACTGGAAATGTCAATGGCGACTAACTTCACACACTGGAAAGTTGGGAAATTTTGAATTTAACGATTACTAGAATGCAGTATTTGGGAGGAATTTTCTGCAATTTCCTGATCCACAAAGACAGGGCTTTCCTCCTAGATTTTTCTGAGATGTTCCTCCGGAATAGTCGAAAGTCAATTCCTCTTCTGGATAGGCTTGTCTCTTGGAGAAAATTCCTTAATTAAAAAGAAATAGGATTTTAACAAACTTAAAATTATAAGTAGTAAAGAATTTTTTTCTTCTAATTTACCAAGTTTTGGAATGATATTGTCGATCCTCACGCTGATAATCTCACAATTGGGATCACAGCTGTGATTTAGATACCTTCCGATGTTCCCTCTCCGGATAGGATCTACAAAAGTCTGTGATTTCTCACCATTTGATGAGATCTCATTGAGACAGAGCAAATATTTCATGTTATCTTGCTCTGAATCCCTTCGGATGGCCTCGCTTTTCGTCAAAAGTTCTCCTGCATATTCACAGATGAAGCCTCCAGCAGGAATTGAGTCCTTGGCAAACAGTCCCTGGCCTTTGCCACTGCCACAAGATCTCACTTCGAGATCATCTCTTGGACCAAATTGTACAAGTCGATTTTTGCATCTTTCAATGCATTTACAGAATTGTGAGCATTCAAAGATGATTTCAAGGTTTTTCCTAGATGGATTGAGGACTAATTCAGTTTTTAGAGTTACTGGGCAAGTGAATTCTTGGTAATTTTTCCCATGGGAACAAGACTCGGAACCGCAATCTTCAGCAGAGCAATTGCAGCTTGAAGAAAGGAAGCTGTTGAAGGTTTCTCGGAGATCCTCATAGGATTTTGTTATTTCAGATGGGCTGAAGATCTCATTCTCCATCAAATACTCAATTTTTTGGTCAGGATCGTCAGGATGCTCGTAGTTATCGGAGAACTCCAATGTTCCAGACATAACCTAACAATTTGGGTACAAATTTTTGAATTTCTAAAATTTAATAAAATGTTCAAATTTTACTTTACCAATTTTAAAACAAAATTAACAAAGAAAAGTCTAGAACTCGGATTTTTGATGCAAAGTAACTTATTCTAGCTTTTTTATGCTATCAGCAGGGAGCTCAACTTTCTCAGAAACAACACAGAAATGTAAACAAAACAAATAACAAACTTTGTTTTCCACTTAAATTATGATTGTATTTTGTAAGATCTCTTAAAACCTTTAAAACTAATTGAATTTCATTTTCTTCTCTGGGGGAGGCTTCATTTCGCTCTTGTTCTCTGTCTTTATATCCGTCAGGAGATTACTTTGAGCCCCATTTTCTCCCTCTCCGGCCCCATTTGTTTGCGTTGTGCCCATTTCCTGGCCACTCACATCGGGCTTCGTGTCTGTCTCGGGTTCCTTCTTGATGTTCCCATTCACATTGGATGGCTGCTGATGCTGAGCGGGATTCTGATGAGACGGAGGAAGTGGAAGAGGGAATTTCCTGATCAATTCTCCGAGAAGCATATCAACTCTCTTCCGTTGGAACAGAGAACTGGCTTCCTCTTTAACAGGCGCCGGTTCCTTCTTTGTCTGGGTCTTTGATTTATCCGTAACTGTTGAATGAGGGAAGGCAATTTAATTTAAATCTTGTGGAAGAATTATATAGATTGTCTTGATAATTCCTTACGAGCTTTGTTGGATGAAAAGTCCCAGGAGTAGCCCTTGTTGGGATGATATCGAGAATACCCAGAGGACTCCTCAAATGCGCTCTGGAGATGGTGAACAGCTGACAAGAGGCGAGAATTGAAGACACTCGCGAGATCTGGAGCTTGATATACTGTTCCAGCTATTATGTAGTAGTCCGCTAGGGGCGTAGCCTCAGTGGGGGAATGTCTATGCTGCTTACGGATCACATAGAGGATGGGATCTTGCACATGGAGCAGGATAAACTCAACGCCAATCATGTTACTGTAGATAAAGATAGAATTAACATACAAGATGCCTATTTATCTTTTAAATCTTCTTACTTGAGATGCTCAAGACTTTGCCTTTGCATCTTCACCAGTTCATTGTTGCACGTTCTGTCGTAGAAGGGATTTGATTTCTCAGAGAAATAGTCCATCACATTCGTTGGATTGAGTATGGGGATCCAGTTGCTATCGTGCCAGGATATCCAGAGAGGCTCCTGGGCAATTGGCATTCCCAACCGACCAGGCATCATCTGCAAACGGAACTGGTTGTTACTTTTCCAAACGAATTATTGTTCGTACACTGTATCCTTTAGCCTACAACTATTGATCCAAATGTCCCCTAGAGATAATAGTGATTTTTATAATGACTTACGATTTATTTGTGGGAGAAATTGCTGAAAATCAGCGAGATGTATCAGCTGTAGACACGGGATGTTTACAAAAAAAGATGACAGCTGTTTTCGAAATTATCTTCGAATATCGAATCCGCAAAACTCACAGCATGTCAGTTGAATAAGTAAACAAAGTGGGGGTGTTACTTGCGTGATTTTCCTCCCAAAAGAAAATCCTCAGGTTTTCATTGAAATTATAGTAAAATGATTTAATAAGCAACCAGACGGTGTCATTTCCCTCGTGAGGAAGACTGAGAGAGAACGTTGGGAAGCCAAGTGATTGATTTAGGTGCATTTTTTACGCATTTTTGCCACACCATGGTGAGTTGATGGTATTTTTAGAGATTAGGAAATACCCTTGAAAATTTTCCCAATTTTCCTCGATTTTGCCCACTTCTCGCCCCAGAGCAATTTGGCACGAGTGCTAGCAATTATATCCCATGTGAAACGAACTTGAACTCCGTCTCGTATTTTCACACATTTCCTCTCGTTGCCTCAGAACATGAGATATTTCCCGCAATTTTCCCACAGTTCATCACGAGACACACTCACGAGAGCACACAGTGCCTCCGCAAGAGTCCGGGAAACTGTGGCTGTGCCGTGAGCTTATTTGGTCAGTGGAAGAGAGTTCAAAAGAGTTGATAAAATAAAAAAAGAGCAAAATGATGGAAATCCTGGTAAAATTTAACTCCTTCTTAGTCTTATCCTGTAAAAAGTGTTGTTAAATTGCAAGGATATTATTAAACTATACATGCCGAGAATATTTGTGTAAATTCTTCGTGCTATTAAAGAAAATATGTTGTAAAAAATGTTGGTGAAGTGTAATATTTCTCACGGGTGAAATTCAATATAAAATCTTTTAGTTACACCTAGGTACTTATATAAAAGGTGGAAATTCCCAAAAAATGTTCGGCTTGATAAAATGATCAAGAAAAATAACGACCAACATCACTTATGTAGATTTATTTTGATAAGGACTTTTTTAAATTATCTTAAAAGGATTTTTAGCATAGCACCTTAAGCTGTGATTATTCCAAACTAAAAATTTATCAAGTGTTCCGATCGATTTCAAATTTTTGGAGTGAAGTTTTTGAAGTGACTGGAAATATTCAGAATCAAGAAACAATAGGCGTTTTAGTAAGATTTTTTCCGTTTGTCTGGCCGTCCGTCCGGAAAGTCGGGCAGGCCGTAACTCAACCGGTAATGATAAGATATGTCATCATGTGGTTTCGGAATATCTACTTGATTAAAAAGAATCCTGGTCAGATTTTACGCACCTACATTCAATTAGTCATTTTAAAACATTTTACTTAAATATTTTTTGTCATTTGGTTTTCTACGATTTCTGAGGATCTGACTCAAAATTTAATTTATTTTTTAGATTTTTCTTTGAACATTTCATTTTATGTTATAGGTTTTTTCTTTAATTTGATCCAGAAAAACAGAATTTTAAAAATTCAAGTGGAATAAATATATCAAAAATAGTACTTACCTAAGCGTTTTAACCAAGTTTTATACAGCTATTTTTCAGTTAGTTTCAGATAGTTCGGTTCGTTTAGGTTTAGAAGACGGTTTTCAGATCTTTCTAAACTTAAAATCCTTAAAACGCTTAAACTCTGATTTTAGATAAAAGGATCAAAGTTTGCACCTTACGGAGCTCACCTTACTAATCAGCCCCCGATTGATGTAGATAATTACTAGTGGCTCTAAGCTTTGCCTTTAATCATTTTGGAAGCGGCATTAATTTTTTTTGTAAAACTTTTCCAGATTTCGAAATTTCTCCTTATAAATTTGTCCTATACTTAAGGGCCTCGGCAGACCTGCGCTTAGCGTGGAATAGCATCTAAAACGAAGCTCGGGGCTTCGATAGACCTGCGTTTGGCAAAGGAATTTCCTTAGAAAGTTGTTTTGGAGCTTAGGATAAGCGCGATCCGAACAGACTACAGGTAAAGTCATGTTTTAGCCGCTAAGTCTTCCACGCTAAGCGCAGGTCTGCCGAGGCCTTAAGGTATTTTAAAAGAAAAATTCCAAGTAAAGGCTAAACTGCTTC
>CAKKOB020000341.1:7282-28305 GCA_918844115.2 Phlebotomus perniciosus | reverse complement strand
TGGAGCTTAGGATAAGCGCGATCCGAACAGACTACAGGTAAAGTCATGTTTTAGCCGCTAAGTCTTCCACGCTAAGCGCAGGTCTGCCGAGGCCTTAAGGTATTTTAAAAGAAAAATTCCAAGTAAAGGCTAAACTGCTTCTTCTTAATTCCGATAGTTCTCAATCTTTAACCAGAAGCACTAGGTTTATTAGTTCAGGAATTTCCAATTTTCTTCTGGTAAATTCTGCAAATCTGTCAGTTTAAATTGGTTTAAATTGCGGAAAAAATGATCCTCAAATTATCATTTAAAAAATTAGAGAAACTACAGAAAAGATTGTTCCTTTGGATATCCTTTAGTGACCTTAAAAGTTTCAGATAGCCAGAGATTACCAAAATTAATTCTTAGCAGGTGATTTTGAAGAACTTTTGGCAAAATGAACAATAAAATTTTATTTAAATTTCAAGGTAACATCATTTTATGCAATCGAAATCGATTAAAGGTGTTTAATAGGGAAGTGAGCAGCTGCTACAATTCATTTAAAAGCCCATTAATTTTGTGAATTAGCTGAAAAGTCAAGAGAGATCTCATCGTATAAATTGAAAGTGAAAAGATGTTGGCACGAAGGGCCATGAAAATTTCTCAAGAATTTTCTACTTTCCACTTTCTACGGTATTTAAATCTGTAATTATAGATGTGATGTAATTTAACAGCACTGGCACATCCTGGGTGGCCTGGATATGCGATGTGTGTCTGTCTCCCCTGAATCCTGAATGTTTGTCTGTTCCAGGGACTGCCCGATTTGTGTGCTAATCCATGTGGCTCGTTCAGTGTGATCCCCATCCACAAACGTCCAGATCTCATTGAATCTTGCGCCATGCTCATAAATGCCGAATGGCCCAGGAGTATTGGGGCGCGCATGGCGCAACTGTGCAACTCCTCTGACACCCTCCCGACCAACCTTGTCCTGCTCAAGAGTGACTCGCTCGTTCTAGCCCACATCAAGATCACGCCGGTGCCGTGGGATGCCAGTGCGTGCTTCCTGGAGTCGGTGGTAGTGGCGAAGGAGTGTCGGGGTCAGGGATTGGGCACATATTTGATGCGTCAGGCCGAACAGTATTGCTCCCACAAATTGCATTTGTCCGCCGTGTACTTATCCACGGTGGATCAGGCGAGATTCTACGGAAAGTTGGGGTATGTGGAGTGTGAGCCGATCTCAATCTACGGGAAGGTGAACTTCAAGAGACCCACAGCAACGCGAAAGTTCTACATGAAGAAGACGCTCAAGAGTGAGGGAGATCACGAAGCCAATGCCAAGGGGAGATAGCGCCAAGCTCATAAATCAACAGATTTTGAATGCCTTCCAAGTCACCAGATGTACATAAAATACAGAGAATACAGAGACATAATAGTTTTATTAAATAAAAAAATTAATGTCTCCTTCGGACAAATCTTTAACTCCTCTTCACAGTGGCGATGCCGAGGACACGCCGGATGTACTGCTCTTGCGTGAGGCAGTCGATTAGGAATTTGCCCAGGTCCAGTTTGGAGATGGTGCGTCCGGGAGACTTGTCCTGGAGCACCTGGTATTCCGCTGAAGGTTCATCTGTCCGGGAGAGAAAGATAAAATGTTAATTCAGGAAGAAAAATCTACAGATTACTCAGCAATAGTGTTTAAAAAGGTTTTAGCAAGTACTTTTTAATAAGTATACCAAGAAAATGAGACAAAGAAAATATATTTTACTAGGAATTTATAACGGAGTTTTGATTGTCCAGCAAAAAAAGATGCAAAAATGCACATGAACCCCAAATTCCCGCTTCTATAGAAATTTAATATCCCTTTCTCTTACCTTAAAGTTGATCCAATTAAGATCCGGCTCGGAGTTAGCAAAATTGGTGGCTAATTGTGGTGTCGAAACCACGCCACTTTGTCTTGAAAATACTTTATTTCAAAGGGAATATAAGAGAACTCTACCACGAGATGCTACTCCGACCACACGCTGACGAAAAGTGACGAGAAAAATGGCCTCCACGCATGCCGCGACGGCAAGTCTTCGGATTGCCATCGGATGAGTTCGGGTCGATTTCGAAAGTCAATCGGTTTCGATATTGAAACTCGCCGTAGATTTCAAATCACGGCGAATATAACGATTTCTTTGCTTTTCTTTTTTTCAGGGATCAATGAACTCACCAGCAATGTGGGGCGGAAGAACAGCTCTCCATTCAGCCTGTGATCCCTTGAGGAGCTCAAGCATCCTCCGGTGTTCAGCGGTGATATGTTCAAAGATCGTTGGCACCTTCTCAGGATCGAAAAAGAGGAATGAGGACAAGCAGACGGAGATCTTCTGAACAGATGCTTCCTTCATGGCTTTAAGGATGTTCTCCAGCCCAGCTGAGAGGACAGTTGTGGGCTCCAGGTTGTTTCTGGTGCCCAGAGCCACGGCAACAGCACTCGTGCCCTGGATGACCTCTTGAACCTTGGTATAATTCTCAACATCGCCAATGACAATCTCCACCTTGTCCCGGAAGGTGTTGGGCACCGTCTTCATGTCTCGGACGAGGAGGCGGAGTTTCAGACCTGGAAGTACACGAAGTCAGTAAATTATTCCCCATGTATTAATTTTCCTCACCTTTCTTGAGTCCATAATCCACCAGGCACTGCCCAGTCATGCCGGTGCCTCCGAAAATAGCGATTTTCTGCATTTTCCACGAATTTCACCCACCGGGAGAGCCTCAACAATCACTAAGTGAATTACCTAATCGAATGGCCAATTCAATTGGCAGCGATAGCGAGATAATTCCCCAATTAAGTGGAATTAGAGAAATCGCTTATCATCCTGAATTGCAATTGACACTCCGGAGCGCGCCATAAATTATAGGAAGCGGGTTTATTCGAATAGTAACGAGATGTCGCAGAGTGCGTCGCGGAAAAACAAAAGAAAATTTTCCACCGTTTTTTCACCAGTGAAAAATTGCAATGGAGAATTGGGCTGAAATATTCTCTGAGCCATCGGCAGTATCTGAGATTCTGGACATTTTCCCCGGGGAAGCAACGATAGATCTCATGGGGAATGAGATTTCTGTGAATGAAGAAGAGGAAGTTGTGCTGGTTGAAGAGAAGACTCGGGCTGGAGGGGAGCCGGCAGCTGCCCAGAATATCACAAATTTTCTCTTGGTTAATGAGAAGGATTGCGATATCCAGTGTCAGAATTGCGAGGAGTTGTTCTCTTATGCACAATTCCAAGAGCACGTGTGTGAGTATGATGAATTGCAGAAGAAGATCAATGGTGAACCAGAACGTGGGGGATTTCTCTGCTCCCCTGTGAAGATCTTCGATGATAATGAGCATCCGTGCTTTGCTCAATTGAGGGAGAACTCAATTCGGCTGAAGAAGTTCATCAAGGAGGAGATGAAGGTGGACACGGAGCCTACGGTGGTGGCCAGGAAGAAGAAGGGGGAAGGTCCTCATGATTGCAGCATCTGCTCCAGGAGATTTGTCCATGCATCGGGGCTGATGAAGCATATGGAGAAACATACGCTGGAGAATCTCCAGAGATCCCACAAGGGAGTCTCTGCAATCGTGAACTCCGACGTTGTGGTGAAATGCTTAATTTGCGGGAGAGTCTTTCCCAATCCGAATCTCGCAAGGGATCACCTTGAGTCAGATCACACTGATGAGGATGAGGAGGAAGAAGAGGAGCAATTCATCCCTGTTGAGAGGAACATTGAATTCTCAATGGAGAATCTCAAGCAGATGGCTTATGGGGATTTGAACTGGGATAGAAATCCGCCGAGGAATTACTTGAGCGTCGTGGTTCTCACTTATGTCCTTCAGTGTGAGTTTTGCGAGTACATCTTCATGGACAAGAAGGATCTGTTGCTTCACACTTCCTGCCATGATCCCACTCTCGGATTTTTGTGCACAAACTGCGAAATTAATGTGCACACCAGCAAGGAAATTCTGGCTCATTGGCAGTTTGAGTGTCCCTTCATGAGGGAGGCCACTCAGGAGCAGATTCATCTTCAGAGTTTCTACTTGTGCAACGTTTGCGACACCAAATTCGCCACTTTGGACTCTCTGTACACCCATAGGTGAGGGATTTTCCCCCTAATAATCTTAATTTCCAGGGATTTTTGCTTTGCATTTCTCCAGAGTTTAAATAAAATTAATTTCCAGGTACAAAACCTTCCACTTCTTTCCGAGAATCTGTCGCGATACCAATGAGCTGATGATCACTTGTGAGAGCTGCGGCACCCACTACAACAGTGCCAATGAGCTTGTCCTCCACTACGACGGGAAACACGTGAGGAAGCCCAAGAAGGAAGTTGCTCCCAAATACCGTCAATATCTCTGCGATGTCTGTGGCAAGTCCTACACCCAGTCCTCGCATCTCTGGCAGCATCTTCGCTTCCATCGCGGCGTGAAGCCCTTCGTGTGTCGCGAGGAGGGATGCTCGAGACGCTTCACCATTCGTCCTGATCTCAATGATCACATCCGGAAGTGTCACACCGGGGAGCGTCCATATCACTGCCTAGTGTGCGGCAAGCGCTTTCTCACAGGATCAGTTTACTACCAGCACAGGTTGATTCATCGTGGCGAGAGGAGATATGGGTGTGAGGAATGCGGAAAGCGCTTCTATCGGGCTGATGCCTTGAAGAATCATCAGCGCATTCATACAGGTGAGAAACCCTTTGGATGCGATTTTTGCCCGAAGAAATTTCGTCAGCGAGGCGATCGTGATAAGCACGTGAAGGCGCGACATCCAGAGGATCGCCGGGGTGAGAAGGAAAACTCTGATGCCGTGTTGATTGGCAATGCCTTCCCTCAGAGTATGTTTGCGCCTCTTCTTGCTGATATTGACGGGGAGAATTAGGCTTTATGCGTTATCAAATTAATTTAATTGTGTTTAGATGCATTTTTTCATAGTTTGATGATTTTTGGCAAGAAATCATCAAAAGCGTGTCTGAATCCGTTACTTTTAGCATTTTGAATATTCCAATGGCGATGTTTTCGCAATTTCAATCTTCCAGTTCCTGAAAAAGGCCAAAAAACTGAAATATTCCAAATTGTAATTAAAAATTATTTGTCTTTATCATATTCTAATATAATTTTTCTGTATCAAGAACTCTCAAATTAGAGAAATTTCGTTTAAAATAAATCTTTTTCGAACTTCCAATGGAATTTCGCTGCCTTCCAAGCGCTGTTGTCAGACTTCCAGGCACCCTTCCAAGTGTCTTCCTCTTTTCGTGAAAAGTCTTTGAAGCATTCACAATGGGTTTCAAGAATTTGTGGTATTCTCACCCCAGGAAGTTTGGCCAAGGCTCCAGATGCTGGTGAGTAACATCGCGGAAGCGATTAGCGTTTTATGATGCTGGAGTTTTTCATGGAAACGTGATTTTACTGCCATAAAAAGCTCATTGAAGGAGCGTCCATGTGGCGCTGGAAGAGTTTCTGATAAATCCCTTTAATTTCTTTATTTTCCAGCCGCGCCTGCTCTAATCGCCACGGTCTGATCCGGAAATACGGACTCAATCTCTGCCGACAGTGCTTCAGAGAATATGCCAATGATATTGGCTTCAAGAAGGTGAGTTCTAGAATACATAACCTCAATCCGGATGGATTTTTATTGATCTCTCGCTTTCAGCTCGACTAAACGGCCGGAAGATGCAAATGGAGGGTTTATTCGCATCCGGTGAGTCACAGAAGCAAGTAAATACCGCAGGATGATGTATTTATGAGCCGGAAAAAGTGGGATAAATAAATCCATTGCATTGAAAAGGTAAACAATCTGTATTTCTTGATAGATCTCTTTATTCCTCCGATAAAACATCCATAAATAACACTTGTGTGGCGCTCTATCGCGCTGGCAGACTCGCTGCTGGTCGCTCAATTGTGAGACTTTGCTGGGGAACTTTGTTGTCCGTCTGAACGCCCATCGACGAGTATATCTCCTTCGTGATGAAGAGAATCGTGTCTTCTGATTGCCAGTAGCACACGTGACTCGTGAGAGCGAAGATGTACTCATTGAAGAACTCAAGGGGTGCCTCTTGCAGCACATAGTCGATCCTCCTGGCCTGATTGAGTCTCCCCAGGGGTAAATCCGTTTCTCCTGTGTCACAATCACTTCCACCTGAGGAGCTTGTTCCTCCACCAGTGCAGCTGATCTCTCGTTGTGTCTCATCGAGATGCAATTGTTCCTCCAACACCTTGTCCACTTCGCATTTGATCGCTTGGGGATCTGTCCTGCCCAGACTCGTGATGTGAGTCACAGTGTCCACTGTTGAACGGAAAGTATCGAATATCCTCTGCTTTATCTCACCACCAACACGCACCATCGTCTCGCGGAGTTCTATCATAAGAAACATTGAGATCACGTTTAACAAAAGTTTGAAGATCAGAGAAATTTCTGAACAACTCACCCAAATGCATCCTCTTCCTCCCTTTGTGATGCGGAATGAGAACAGGACGAAGCGAGCTGAGCTCAGAGTTCACAAGGCCCTCAATTCTGTAAGCTACAATATCGTAGGGGTGGAAAATGTTGAAGAATCCATCACACGTGGGCAACTTAAAGTCCAGCCCGAGGGTGTCAATCCCTCTCACGGTGACAAACATCCCGATAGGCGATCCAAAAGCGAAAAAGTTCTTCGGTCGAATGTCCAACTGAGGGTAGTTGATGAAGGGCTGCCCCGTACCTGCTGGTCCCATTGTGTAGTTTATCTGCTGGGCAGTTTGCTTCTCAGGCCTCAAGATGGGTTCAGTGGGTGTCACGACATTCATCTGATCGGGAGTTTCCTGGGAGAGGAGGAAAATCATTAAGCCATTTATTAATTTAAAATTTAATAAAATGATTTGAATAGTGTCTCGGCTAAACCCAAAATATTATAAAATGTAATAGAATCGAATAAAACTCACCGAATTCTCCACTTCGTGTTCATCACTGCTGGGCGCCTTCTGATGGCACAGCAAATCAAAGAGGATGAGAGAGCCAAGACTATGTCCCGCCAGCGAGACTCCGCCCCTGAATGTGGGGTTGCGCTCGCAGAAGAGCTTGTACAGACGATTCACGGACCCACACACGGTGTCCATGATGCTCTGACAAAAGATGGGACTGGTGTAGAAGAGCACATCCAGAAGTGTGTCATTTGTGAAGTTTCTCAACTTAGGAATTGACTCAAGAGTTATGGATTTAAGCTTTGCATCAATCCCCGACTCTTCAGAGTGCAATTCGCTGTGCCAGGAGATGGGCAAAACCTCAATTCTTCCTATTTCACCAGCATCATAGGATGTTCTGTAGTGGGATTGCACCATCTGCAGGGCAATGTTCCGGAATTCATCAACTGGAAAACGAGAAAATACATATTGGAAGTTATTATTATGGGAAAAGTTCGATACAAAAAAGATTTGTGGTTTGTGTCTGGGCAAAAAATTATCTACAGTGGCATTTGGTTTATATCTTCGCTTTCAATGACTCCTTAGACGAGTCAAAATACGTTTTCGATAAGAAGGTTTGTATAGAAAGAAAATCGTTCTGTCTAGTTTCAGCTCCTTATCAACCAGAAGCCATAAGTCAACTGTCTTTACAAAAAGAGAAATTTTAATCTTAGTAACAATTTGTTGATTAGGACGATTAGGATATCAACTTTCAACAACTTACTTAAAAGACCTATTCACAATGGAGACACAAACCTAATGCTTTTAGCAAATACTTATAATTTAGCCAAGACATAAATCCTCATTCAAATATGTAGTCTTTAGTTAAGCAATTTCTATAAATACTCACCAACTTCCTCAACCGTTCTAAACTTAAAATCACACGCTTTCCCGATTCCATGCACGACAAACAGCACATGATCGATCTGTTCTGGTTCTCCATCCTCAATGTTGAACTCATCCACTCCCCTCTTGACCACTCTCGGTCTATTTGTCACCTGAGGCGTATTGCCCCAGGCATCGGGGGTTTGCGCCTGCAGGAAGTGCACCATCACATTTGGTCCGTGGAAGTTTACCATCTCACCGTTGGGCAGAGTCAGTTGCTTATGCCATGATCCACTGGCGAAGGCTGTCTTGTACTCCTCCTCCAGATAATCAGCCGTCTCCTCTTCATAGGGTACAAATCTCGAGTCCACAGCCTTGTAGAACCACGAACATCGACGCACCTCATTCACTTCAGCCGTCCAATAGATGGCTGTCCGCGTTCTGGCCGCGATATTGACATCGTGGCGTCCACCCTCGGTGGCTATTGTCACATTATCCACTGTGGGAGTGATAAAGGCGTCCTCGAGCGCCAAGGAGTCTGTCATGGAGAAGGGCGTCCACACATCCTTGCCCTCGACTTTCTGCTTGTAGAACCAGTGCTTATACACGGGTCGGTATGAGCCAGTCGGAACTGGTGCGTCAGTCACTGACTTTCCAGTCGGCTCCTGGCCAGTTGGAGTGGATCTTGATGTTGCCATTGGGGTCGTTGTGCTATCTAGCAAACTAGCATTGAATGGCTGTTCACCGGCGATCTTAAACAGTAATTGGTTTTGATTAAATAGCGCAGAGATTTTCAGTTTCAATTATTTTCTTTTTAAATTACAGAACTTCTTATCCTTGTGGTTTTTAAAACAAAAAAGTCAAAAGCAAAATATTTAAAGTTTTTCTTTCTCTCGTCGTGTTATAATAGCATGTCTGGCAAGAGATTCTCTTGCTGATATTTCCCCCAAGTCTTTTTCTTAAGTCAATATTTAACTTTATGTGACAAAACATTAAATGGAATTTCCTCTGCTTTAATAAGAATTCACATCATAAACTTAACGATTGACGTGCGATACTAAAACTGCTGATCTGCGCCCACTCACCTGCGTTTCAGTGGAAATCTCCCTGTTTGGCTCACCGTTGGGCAACACCGTCGGCTGCTGTTCCCGTTCGTTGGACGGAAATGACGCCAAGGAGACTTTACTATCGTCCACTGAGGACTTCTCAACAATCAACGAATTGTTATTGATGCTCACGTCGTCCACTGTTGGTTTGGGAAAACTGAAAAAGTTAGTCTGCGCCTCGTCCGGCTTCAAATCCGGCGGACAATCGAAGAAGCTGGCATGAATATCTGTCTGATTCTTATTCACGTCTTCGTCAGCTGTGGTGTGATCGACCAATTGGGCGTTCTGATTGGTGTCAAACCAATTATGGGCCGTTTGATTGCCGAACAAATTCGCCGTTTGACTCACTTGGGGCAATTTCGTCTCCGCCAATTCAGTGCACAATTGATCAATATGCGATGTTTCTGGCGTATAGGGAATCTTCTCTGTCTCCGTGGGACTCTTCGGCAGGAAGAATGCCTGATCCGGACGCACGGCAGCCACTGGCTCAGAAGTGGACTTGAAGATTGTCGGTGAAGATACTTTCGTCTCAATCTTCAGCTCCGCCTGAGGTGATGGTTGAGTGACTAGCGTCAAGGCTGGAGCCTGTGATGGCGTGAAGAAGTTCACTGGCACAGATTGCGCCTGACTGGATGTGTCTGGCACAAAGAAGTTCGACTTGGTCTCCGGAATCAGTGAATTCCTGTATGTCGGGGTCTTCTTGGCCAATCGGTAGCCACTGAAAGGATTGGCAGTGTTTGTCGGTGGTGCTTCCTGCTTCGGTGGAGCCTCAGTAATTTGCTGAGCCACCGGGAAAACCGGAGGAGGTGGAAAAACAGGAGCTGCAGACACTGATGGAGGCGCAAAAAATGAACTCTGACTCACAGGAATAGGATCAGTTGGGAAAATCTTTCCCTGACTGACTGGTGGTGGTCCAGGAAGAAATCCTGGATTCGACGGAGTGCTCAATGGTGGATTTCCTCCCACTGGAGCAGCAGTAGTTAGATTTGTCTTGAACAATTGCGGATTAATCGGTTGTGGCGGCTGAACTGGTTGCTGAACACTCGGTTGCACTTGAAAACTCCCAACAGCGTCAACGGATGATATTTCAGCGACAACTGGCTCGTTCTGAGCACTCCCTTTGCCCTGGAAGCGATCCAACAGAGGAGCTGAGAAGAATGACGACAGAGAGAACTTATTCTGACTCTGCTGTGCTTCCTGAGCTACCGGAATGACTGGATTGACTTGCTCAAAGCCTGTAGAATTCTGATATGGAACAGTCTGTGGGGTCGGGAAGAACGTCACAGGTGGCGGAGTGACTGATGGTTTAGGATCCGGGAGAGGAGGCAAATTCTGTGTTTGCGGAGGAGCGAATGCTGGCGGCTCCGGCGGTGGAAAACACCCACTCGAGAGTCCAGGAACCGGAGCGTAAGTCTTCTTCTTATTCCCACCGAGACGGAAGGTGTTAGTGAACGGTCCTGACGGTGGAGGCGTTTGTCCGGCCGAAAAAGCGGGAATCGTGGGATCTTCGGGTGAGAAAAGCAATGGAGATACTTGAGGTTGTTCCACAGGATTCTGTGATGTCTGATTCAACAATTGTTGCTCATAAATTGCATCCAGTGGACTCTTGTAGGTATTCTGAGGGGGATCTCCAGCGCCCTCTTGCGTCACTGCTCCTCCTCCTTCACCACCCTTGAGGATGCTGGAGAACGTGGAGAACACCGTTGAGGCCACAGATGGAATATGCTGAAGAGACTCCTTCAGATGAGCCGCTTGAGCGAGCGGATTGAACAGAGAATCTTGATGGGGAACTGAAGGTCTCTCCCTGCTGTGAGAATCAATTCCCTGCAGAGGATTGTACGGCTGAGGCTCTGGGGCTCCCAGGAAGCTCCCTTGCTGCTCAGCACTCGGCTCCAAGCTGATGTCACTGAAGGAGGCTTCAGCGGCAACAGGTGGGGGCGGTGATCCGAACAAAGCCGGTCGGACTTCCTCTGTTAAAGAATCAGGAAAAAAAACGGCAAAATATTAGTAAAACAACATTATACAGCAAAATTGCTCTCATTTACTAATTTCTTGCATTTCCTCAAAATATGAATTGCTTTTTGCGATGCTTTACAAGCACCAACCGTCGCCGAGAGTGGCAAAAACTCTCGAGCTTTCATAAGTTACAGCACTTGAAAGTGATATTACGAGCTAAATCATTTTCATTACATATTATTTTTTTCAAAACTGATCAGTTAAAACTAAATTCGGATTAAGAAATACTTAAAATAAATTAAATTTTAAAACAATAAATTTGGAAATCAGTAGAAATGGTCAGTAATATTTGCAGTATATACATATTTGAAAAGTTTATTTTGTAAAAAAGTTCTGTAAAAATATCGTTTTGTAACAAAGAGAATAAAAAAATCATTAGCTCAATTTTAAATGCCAAATAGAAGAAAAAGCTCTAATTTTCCAACTTCCGAACACATCCGACCAGGAACTGTGTGAACCGCAGCCCCAAGAACAAACACCGAGAGCCGATAAACTATTGTGTTGAATAGTGAGCACATTTTCTGTCGACGCGACTGCAAAATCATAATATTTGGATAAATATGAGCAGAAAGAGGAAATTGCTGTGGAAATTTACGACACACTCTCCTCTGCGACATTCAGTTCGCAATAAGTGAGTGATTTCCGGTGTGGGGAAACAGGAATTAGTCAGGAAATTTTCTCTGGATTTTCCCTCGTCACACCAATTCATCAACCAGCAAAAAGACGATTAAACTTTTTCCCTGGCAACAACTGGGCTTTTTTTCCTCTGCCGAAGGGCAGAACTGTGTAGCGGTTATTTTCCTCTATTCTTGGCCCAGACAAGGAAAAAAATCAATAAATTCTTCAACATTTTCACATTATTTTCAATTAAATTCTCTCTTATCATGAAATTTTCATTTCCTCGCTAGCCATTGTTAAATGCCACAAGACATTTTATTGCTCATCCATATTTCACGCTGAAGGTTAAAAGGGATTGAGGAAGTGCAACTAAGATATATCCATTGGTACTACTCAGTATGTAAATAAATATTTTAAGAAGATACAATTTATATATGGACACAAGAGTTAATGTATTATTAAAGGTTGAAGGTAAATTTAGAAACTCCTCTTTAACTAGAGGATCTAACTTCAGGCTGCCGAAAAGATCCATAATTAGGATTAGTGGGATTAGTACATGTACTTATTTTATTTTTGTGTGGAGGCAATAAAAACAAACTTCATAAGAAAAGAAATTAGAGATAAATATTATTAAAATAATTCAATATGTTTCCGACGTTTTTGTTGTATTTATAAGCCCCTTGGAGAAAATAATTACTCCCACAGTAATTTTTGTAGAAAATATTAATCAGTTGAACATAAGCTAAATCAGCTGATCAGAATCAGCTGGTGTTCGAATAGGCCCCATTCTTGTAAGGAAAAAATTGAGGTTATAAGCCGCTAAGCTGTCAAAAACAGCAGCTGCAGGCAGCCACGGCGTCATTATAAAATTGCGTTTTCTGGTGGAAATATCGATATTATTCGTCATTTCTGTATTATTTTGCAATAAAAGTGTAATCCCTATAATCTCTGCAACACGATTAGCGGGTAAAATTCATCAAATACAATAATAAATGCCACAAAATAGACTTTACAAGTCTCAATACCATTTCTTTTGTCTTATACACATCTTATAAGATTTATTAATGAGTCTTTGTTCTTTTTTAGAAATGGAAGATATAGAAGAACAACACACTGAACGATCCTACGGAGGATGCGAAGGACCCAACGCTGAGTATGTAAAGTTATTTTCATCTGATGGACATGAATTCATTGCCAAACGCGACTACGCCCTAATCTCCGGAACCATAAAGGCAATGCTCTCTGGACCTGGCCAATTTGCCGAGAATGAAGCCAATGAGGTCAACTTTCGAGAGATTCCGTACGTCTTAAATCAATCTGAATGTTTCACATATCAGCTGAATATTATTTTCCCTCTAACAGATCTCATGTTCTGCAGAAGGTCTGCATGTACTTCACATACAAATTGAAGTACAACAACAGCTCCGCGGAAATTCCAGAGTTCCCAATCGATGCTGAGATTGCACTGGAAGTTCTCATGGCAGCAAATTTTCTCGATTGCTAGACATGGACATGAACTAGCCCAACATTCACTGTTAAAATATAACGTGAAATAAAAATCCCTGACATTGGGCGAAGCAAAAAAGAAACTTTTTCAAATAGGTGGAGAAAAAAATCTCACTGGAGATTTACCCATATTAACAATTCATTTAACACTTATATTTCCCTCAATTCATCAGTGATGCAGAAAATAACTAAATGTTATGAGGAAAATGCAGTTTTAAATAATAATAAATCACACAAAATGCTTCTGCATAATTGCCCAGTAATCATCTTCATGCCTCCTGCATAAGTAAAAATCCCAACAAGAACCAGTTAAAACCGCAAAATAGTCGTGTGATAATGAAAATGGATTCAAATTGAGAAAAAAAATTCCATATACACACAGATTTGCTGAAAACTCACAAACCTTCACCTATAATCTTCTCACTTCAAAAGAGATTCAAATCAAGACACTCTGGGACGGCACGAGATGATAAAATATCATGTCTCTAATGATTGGGTTTGTGTCGGTGAATTCAGCTGAGGCAGAAAATTAAAAACGCATTAGAGACAAATTACACTTGTAAAAAAAAATGAAAATAAAGATTCATCTCACAATAAACCCCAAAAACATAATTTATAGCACCTTTTTTGCCACCTCTTGCCACTGCGGCTCTTTTTTTTTGGCCCCACACCATCGCCAAACATTCGCATAATATTGTGATATTTTAATGATTTTTCTTTGCTATTGAAACACATTTTTTTTTATTTAGTGTTTACAAATCACACCGCCAGCCAACATTATATAATCGCCCGAGAGTGGCGGGAGAAAATTACAATTTTTATTTAGTCTCATTAACAAATGAATAACAGAAGTGAAGCAGATTGAGAGACGCGTAGTTATCGGATAAAAAGGCATAAAATCAAAATATGTGCAGAAACCTGTTCAACAGATTGCTATTGAAGTGTCTGCGCGTGATGGTGTTTTTTTTCCATCCTTCTGCAACCGATCAGTAACAACACTTCTTGAACGGTGATTTGAGATTCACAATTTGTGTCATTTGAATATTAATATTGAAGAATATGACGGGAATTGCTAATTAAAGTGGAAAAGAAAAACTCAATAATGGCGGCTATGAACCAATTTTTTTGCGCACCAGGGAGTTTCACTGTGGGCGAAAAGCTGACTCAAGAGACTCTCTGGCGTCCGAATGAAGATGGAAATCATGGTTTATTACACCTTAGGGGATTTTATAATAAATTATTACTCAACTTAGAAAGAGATTAGAGCAGCATGAACAAAACGTGCTTGAACGGCCAGTGGCGCTGCCATCGCTAAGGAGATTTTAGTATGTTATAGGATCACTTCCTGATGATAATAAAGAGACTTAAAGTTAGCCAATTAATCTAAGCTACTCGCTGGAAATTTCACTGACCGACAATTAAAGTGGCAAAAAGTTGTGCCATTAAGGTAAGTAAAGAAGACGAATTTAAAACAGGAAGCAATAAAAATCCACTGAGAATTTTAATTGAAAATCCTGTTAATTTATCATCAAAAATTGACCCACAAATTTTCACTTCAATTGGCTGCAACAAAGTTTCTTGCGAGGAATATTATGTGCCTTGAAATATTAATTTATTCTATTTTTTACACATCATTTATTATGGGGTGATTCATAAAGCGAAACATTTGATAATTTAACTGATAACTGTTTCACGTAACATAATAAAATTTTTAAATTTGGTGTTAGAAAACCTTTTATTAGAAAAACGCCAGAGAAATTAAATGAAATTTTTCCACAAAATCTATGATAAAAGAAAATGAATCCTCTAAACGCGAAATTCGTGTTTCTTTTCTTATTGATATGGTATGAATCTCCCCTTATCATTATAATTGATTCACCATCCCAGAGGTGTTTTCTGTCACTATAAATCACACAAATTGTACATCATTGGAGAAAATGTTCAAATGGAAAGTCAAGCAGTTTGCACGAATTATGATCCCGAATAATTTATCACATTTAATAGGAACCTGTTTGAGGAATCTTGAGTAATTTTAGAGGAGAGAAAAAAATCGAGAAGAGATGTGAATGACTGAGGCCACAAGCATTTGGAAGTCGCATCAGAGCTTGATCACAGCGTCTCTCTTAAAAATTGGCATAATTTTAGTTGCTTTATATTGTTAACATAAATCACACGAGAGATTTTTTCCCTGCGCAATCAGCATAATGTCAGAAATGGTTTTTTTTTAAAGGCAGCCTCATATTGACACAATTGACATAATAAATATGCTTTTTTGCCTTTTATGCCACAATCCATTTATTACACTCATGATTAACATTGTAAACACATTAAATTTCCCTGCCCCTTCGCTGTCACGTGTCTCTCTTCATTGAAAGTAAACGCAAATTTCCATATCAGTTCACTCTCAGTGTCACAAATTGATTGTAAATTTTAAAGTAAATATTGAAATTCCACGCAAGCCTCGGTGTTTGTTCTTCTGTACTTTTAGAGGAGTAGAAAAAAGGCATAATAGACCCTCCCTCTTGGGCTCCTTGGCCCATCATCCCATACATTGAAATTCGTCCAAGTGTATTTTGTGCTTTTCACGTTGGAAATTTTCCTTGGAAATTTGTGGTGTGACCACCACCCACTTCCTTGTCACCGGAAAAGGTACTAAACGTGGAATATGACTTTATTTAAAATTCAACACAAAAGTTCAACTCTCAGTGTCGGAGAAACCTCATACACTCTGTACAAAGTCATTACATTTATCAGAAGAAAAATAAATATTCGGATTTTTTTTACCTCCAACTTTCAAAAGAACATTGCGCGGAAAATAAGGTGAAAATTCTCATAAAATATTTTCATAAGAAATTATTAATTTTTTCCGCAGAAATTGCAAATTTGCACAATTTAATATTTCTTTTCCTTATATTTATTCAATTCTCTCTTCAAACACCTTTTTTTCATTTGATGTGAGAGAAGACCGTCAGTAAAAGAACATAAGAATAAATTTGCAATTCATTAATCATATTTTTCAATAGTTAGGTACAAAAAAAAATTTAATGGATGGAAAAAGCGATAATTGCCCATCTTCCCACCTTTTGTAAAGAGAAGGGGAACTTATGGAAATTCCTCAATAAACACCGACTAAACAATTTTTTTTCTTCTTCTTCCCATTAAAATAAGGTGAATCGTTGAAGCATAACGATGGATTTTTCGGGGATTCTCAAGGGGAGGATGGGAACAACAGTCAGAAGCACAAAAAGCACGATATTTGGATTTCGTTTACCATCAGAAGAAAAAAAAAAAGACGAAGAGAAGTCTAAAATTCTTTTGATTCCTCCTCATATATATCGTTTTGTTGTCTTAAAATAGATGATGATTTGAGAGAAATTCTTCGGATAGACATTAGTAGACTATCAGTGAAGATGGGAAATTTTACAGGTGAGCACTGAGAACCTTGAGTTATCAGAAATTCTTTTACATGAATACCTATTGTGTTTACAGAAAACTTCTTGGGTTAGTCAGGGTCAATTTCAAAACTAAAGTACTTTTCAAACACAATTTAATGAAGGTAATTTTAAGTTGACCGCAAATTTACCAAACATGAGTAAAACTTGACAAATATTGCTTAAGAAATTTAACGATAATGCCTCGTGTACACGACTTTTACGCTTTTACAGTCATTCTCAAAAATATTCAAACTTGCTGAGTAAATGTTGCTTAGAAAATTCTTAGAAACCTTTACGGACTACTCACTAGATGGCACAATAACATAGAAGTGTCCTGGCTAATCTTTTAAAAATCCCTATTTCATAACACAAAATTTCGGCTATGAAAGGATTCCGCTATTTTGGCTACTTTCCTAATATTATTTATTTTTTGTTTAAATGAAATCTTTAAAATATAATTTATTTATATCAATATACTTTTGAGATACACTGTGTATTCTTTATAGTGAAGAAAATAACTTTATGAACATGTTAGGCACATTCCAAAAATTTTCCACCTTCCATTCCCTTGTTCGTGTTTCGGAAGAATGCAAAAAGGTGAAAAAAGGAATTCAAGAGAATGAACTAATAAAATAAACATTTAGGCGGTCAAATCAATCTAATTCTCTGCCTCTTCTTCATCCATGACATTCTCTCTCTCTCTCTTTCCCTCTTCCACCAAAAAACAACCATGTCATAAATCTGAACATACCACGAAAAAAAAAACCCTCCAGTTAAAATTCCTTCTGAGGTGAATCATCATTTGGGTCAATTCAACACCAAAACCACCTCAGGAGGGTGGCGAATAAATGGATAAATAACACTTGAGGAAATCGCCAGCATTACAAATCACTTCTTCCAGTGAAAAGGCAACCAAGGAGAGGAAATGCGCGCGCGCCAAGTCATTCTTCGCGGCGGTGCACCTTTATTTTCAAAACACTCACACAAGTCAGAGGTTGAGTTTATGCAAAAAAATTATGTTACTTAACTATCAAATAGTCACATTCACACCTTATTGGCAAACTTTGTGGGGTTTTTCTCGCCACACCAGCTTATTGTTGATTTTCCCGAGGATTTCCATATCGACTTTGGGGGAGGGACTATATGTGAAGGAGTTACTGATAGCAATATTTCCCAATAATCTCAGTCAATCTTTGAGGCTCTTCCACCAAAGAATAACTCCTCAGTCTTGGGGAATTCGCGAAATCGTCAAGTTGTTCAACATGTTCCGCGTCTTTGAGGAGTTCACCCTCAAGTAAATCCCACTTTTTGCCAAGTGATTTAATTTTTTTAAAAGTATTGTGCATAAAAAGTGTTTCTGTGAAGCTTCTTCGGTAGACAAAACGTGCTATTAATTAAAAAAAATATAGTGAGGAGTGGTTTCTTGTTTTCCCCCAATTTTTTCTGCTATTATATATTTCTTTGTTTCGCTTTTGTGGCTTAGAAATGCCAAAAAAATCGCGCTTTTTGTATTCCACTGGCACGAGAAGAAATAGCTTGATGTTCTGACGTTGTTTTATCGTCCAACCAGAGTCAAAGAAAAGAAGAATTAAATATTATGTGACAATGATGATCGTTGAAATGAAATATCACTCAGTCAGCAAACTTGAGATCATCTCAAAGGAATGGCTTTTGGTGAAAGAGTTGAAGAAGGAAGGGAAGTAAAAAACGAGATTCATGAGTGGTTTGTGTAATAAATTTGTCCGGAATTTGTTAAAATAAAATCATTATAGCAAGCTTTATCCTATTCAACATGGCTACGGATGAGTTAGCTAGATGATATTGGTATTTAGTTTTGAAACAACTTTTACTCCATAAGCGTGGCTAAGCATGGATTTAATAATCACTCAAGATCTACTATAATTAATTACAAACGACAAGTGATTAAATGATCGTGATTATCAATAAAATTGTGTCACATTAAATTGCTAATTTGTTATAATTTGAAATTATATATACCAGGGTGCTCGAGTGGAAAAATCTCACTTATGCAAAAAGCTTTCTCAATCGCAAAGAATGTTAAATGATTTGGTCAGGATATTGAGAAAAAAGGGGTCTATCTGAAGTTGTGCGAACGTGCCCCCAAAAAATTTCTTAACATCTCTTTTTCTCACTCAATCTCCGCTGAAATAATCAAGACAGCAAAAGAATGCCGAGCATTTCAAAACACCCAACGAGACAAATTTGAGACACTCAAGATCTTTCAGCAAATATTTCAGCCTCAATTGCACCGAATTGGACAGGCGGGAACAAGTCCTCCAAATGCCACTGAAAAGCGGCTTCACATGAATATGTCTTGAAAATGTAAAATGATAATCATTTGAAGGAAAGATTGATTTGGTTGAGAGACAGAGAGAAAAAAATCCGTGCAGAGACATTTTTTTTTGTTTTTTAAAACATTCTTCTCTGTATTTTATTTAAAATGTGTTTATATATTGAACCGGACCACGAGAGTTGAATTATTAAATCTACACACAAAATTCTCTCTGTCTCACCTCCATTGGGGGACCCACCTCTCGTTCGCACATATTATCTTTCTCTCTCACCTGACCATTGAGAAGGTATAGCAAACATTATATTGAAACCAACATGAAGCCACCAGTGAGTGCCAACACAACCAAGGCTAATGAAGCACGAACGCTTTCAGTTTCATTTCACATATCACAGTGGAAAGGTGCAACTCGAATTACTCCAGTAACTCATTCCCACCTCAACACTGGGAACTTATAATACGAGAAATAATATACATCTTCCCACACTCTTGATTGATCTCCAATCAAGAGATATTTTGCAATCTTCTTTTTTCTATTTATTTTAATTGATTCATCTCTATCGAGGTTTCTGGGAAGATTTTTCAAAGTGATTTTCCATATATAGCCAAATTCCGGTGAAAAGAGTGTTAGATAAATTTGCAAAGCAATAGAGAAACAAGACAATAAAATGGTGAGGTGATAAATTAACTACAATTTCATGGAAGATCATTAGCAATGGTGATTGAAGTTAATTTGCCGTCAAAGAGGTGTTCAACAGTGAATTAATGTGTAATTTTACCATCCAAGAGATCTCTATTGACATATTTCCCAGGAAATTTTTCTTTTTTTTATTCCCAAGAGAAACATCAATTTTTCCGAAAATCCTTCAAACTTAAAATATTCTATACGGAATTTTTATGTAAAAAATAAATTGAAAAATAAAAAATAACCCGGGAAAAAACCAACCGCAGAAAAAAACCAACGCTTAATTTCCATCAATGCAGAAAAAATATACTTATATATTTGTATGGAGAAAAAAAATCATGTGTGAATTGTATTAATTGTTTGTTCCAACAACGTGCAGATCTGCCCAAGAAATAGTGTCACAAATGTGATTATAATTTATTAACATATAATAAATTGTGGTCAAGCATTTTTTGAACAGATCTGCATAGCAAGAATGGATTTTTCACAATTGAGTTCCATATGCTAAATTTTCTTCTCGCGATTGAATACAAAAGATTAGGCAATTCTTGTGATCGCACTTGACGAAAAAATATTTTTCCCTCTTTCTTTTCAAGTCTATTCCAACTGAAACACCATTGAGGAGTGGACAGAGATTTAAGAGATAAACTTGTGTGGTGAGGACGAGAGATATCAAGGAAACACTCTCCTCGGACATTCCCTTGAAGCACAATTAAAAGTGTGAAGAATTTGTTGTGGAAACGTGTTAGTGAATTTGTGACCAAATATGCACCTCAAAATTGCTCTCTTCTGGACACTCTGTGGTGTTCTTGTGAAACTAAACAGTGCCCAGGAGACATCATCTTTTGATCTTGAGGATGAACCTCGAGATCAGCATCGATATGTGGGATATAGAACAACCATATTCCACGAAAGTGCCACCTTTTCGAATCCCACTGAAACCGAAGCCGACACAGTTGATTCCGCATTTACCAGTGCCGACACGAGTCAGAGAATTGACACCACAATCACAGAAAATACAGACTATCCGGCTTCGGAGACGATTCTTCAAGAGGCACTGATCACATCGAATGAATTGAGTCTGAAGAATGACACAGCAGGAGAGGATTCTGAGGACTTCCAAGACTTCAATGGGGAGGAAAATGAGACAGTGACACTCACTGCAGATCCAACAACCATCACACTTCCCACAACACCCTCAACCACCACCACAACAACCCTTCATCCCTCCCTGAAGGCCCTAAATCTCAGGCGGAAGCAGAAGAAACAATATAGAGTGTACAAATCGACAGGAGATGGCATTGTTAGAAGTTTCCTAGATGATCCCTACTTGAGATCTCCCCTCGCAATCCTCACGGACACCTCCCCAGAGCCTCTGCGAAAAGCTAAACTCCTCTGGAACGCCACTCTTCGACCAGCATCGTCAATTGATCTGGTTCTCGTCGCCTTCAACTCTTCAGGTAAGACGCAAATCTGTGAGCTTCTTACGGGGGGGGCCCCCCCCCCCCCACACCACCAAAAAACCACCCCAACAAAAAAAACAAACAAAAAAAAAAAAAAAAAAAACAAAAAAAGAAAAAAAAAGAAAGCCAAAAAAAAAAAAAAACAAAAA
>CAKKOB020000340.1:32382-58714 GCA_918844115.2 Phlebotomus perniciosus | reverse complement strand
AGCTATTTAAGAAATAAGATTTTGGTGTGTTCCAAAATGGCGGATGCTGGGGTGGGGGGTGGGATTTGACATCACCATTTTGTAGCGGCTCGCTGATATGTAACCTTTGCCGAAAACCGGAAGTCGATATCTCTTTCCGTTCTTTCGCTATAAGGCGCTATACGACGGACGGACGGCCGGCCGGCCGGACGGAAATTTTTTGAAGCGCACATGCTTTTCGGAATGTGGGGACCCTAATTCGTGGAGCGCCCCTAGTCCGGGGTCTCGGGGCTGACTTCGATTTTGGTGACCCATTACAATAAGCTGGGATTAGGGAATCCCAGCTAAAATCTCTGCTGAATTTCTCCACTAATTGAAGAATAATTTTGTTATCTCTTCGGGACGTTTCCTTCCTGTTCTTCTTCGCACCAGATTTCCGCCACTCACAGAACAGAGGTGAGGGAGGAGATAAACCATTAAGAACAAATGGTCCGTCATTAAGCATATGGAGAACGTGTTGAAGACTAAATTCTCATCAGTGCTAAAGACTGGTGAAGTACTACTTGAAAAATTCCGTGAATAGCTCTCTAAAGTCGTGCTGATAATTCTGGGTGCTGCTCAATAATTTTGGCGAGGTTTTACAGTCATCGTTATCGTTGGACCAGAAGCATTGATAAATTTTTGATGAAAGAACCCCGGATAGGGGGACAGAACATGAGAGAAACGAATGCAAAGGAAGTCCAGAAAAATGGCATATAAAATTCCATGAATTGTATTTCTCTTGTGTTTTGTGTAGCTAGTGGATTATGGAAGGGATGGATTCAGCAGATGTAAAAAATGCAGACCGTCTGCATTTCTCCCTCTTGTGTTTATTTTCCCACCGAAAATATTCAATTTGTTGGCTAGAATTTCCTCTGCATCCACCAGCAGAGGATTTGACTTATGTGCCAGCATTTTCAGCGCCAATTGAAATTGCATTGTAGGGCTATTCTTTAGCCATCTCTTTTGTTGCAGAATTTAAATGAGGTGTTGAACAACGAGAGGGAGAAAACGTGTGGAATTGATTTCCGTGATAGATTTATCCAAGGGTATTTTTCACATAGTGAGAGCTTTTCACAACACGCTTCGTGAAGAAGCTTAATTTGGCGCTCTCATCAGTGGTTGGGAGTGAGGGCATAGCCATTTGAAGAGGATGGTGATAAGAGAAGCAAGAATAACTGCAAATCAATACATGTGCACGTCCAATCAATTCACCAAGAGTGTTTATTAGACCGGAAGAAGAAGCTAAATTTCTTCACTTGGCTGACTTTTTCCTCTTTCTTCACTCTGTCTATCCACATTTCCTGGTCTTCCACGTCCATTGCTTACACATAAAAAAGGACCAAACTCAATGAACCTCAAAATGAATTGGATTGTTTACAGACGCCATCCACAGCAGGAGCTGAAAGCTCTCGCATCTTTGCCTCTCTGCAGCTTATTGACACTCTCTGTCGCCAGGAAGTTGCTCCGGACTTCTTTAGGACTTGGTCACACTCAGAGGAAACACTGGAAATTGCGCTGTTAGCAGTTTGGTAGTATTTTATAAAAAATAATTGCAATTTTAAATAGTTTTTGGGCAATTTTTTTTTAATAATTTTTGTTGGTTTTATGACTTCAGTTAAATAATTACTCAGATGCTCATTCAATTTATTTAGATATAGAGTTTAGTACAAGAAATTAGTACTTGTACGAATGCAGTTGATCATTAATTGCAAAGCTTTATGCTTACAACATTTTAGAACTATGACAATTTCCTCAGAGTGCATAAGAATCTCCGCCTTACAGTAAGAACTCGCTCCCAATTGACACTATTTGGCGGAAAACAACACATGAAATATGGCTGGATATAGCATTGGCATCATTATTGAAAATACTGAGTGACAATGGGAATGTTTTGTGCAATTTCACTGTCTCACCCAACATCCCCGAAACATCATACGGGATGTTTGAGTTAAAACAGCACATGGAGATTGTGTTATTTGTGAGTCTGTTGAGATCATGCGACACGATTACAACAAATTTCCCTGTCACATTGTAATTTAAAGCAGTAAATACAATTTAAAGGGTGTCTGCAGGCTATCAACCCTCTCTCCCCATCCACCCTAAACACTCTTGCTCTTTCGCATCCACGGAATTCGCATTTGCATCTCTTTCCATGCGATATCATACATGATATTTATAACTACACGCAAATGACATTATTGTGTGGAAATATTATTAACAGATAGATTTATTAGGTTTTGCAGTGGAATTGGGCGAGAGCATGCAAAAATTGTCTCAGTACATAAATCAACTTGTAGTGATTTTTAACTTCTTTTAGAGGCACATTTTGTGCTCTCCTGTTGGCAATAACACTGTGTAAATTTCTGACTTTATCAACAGCATATGGAATTTTTAGTGCTTGCGTGCTTCACTTCGATTTTACAGCGATTACAACACTAATGGCCAAAACTAATACTTCTTTTTTTAATGTTAACAGTTTCGTGAATTGATAAAAATTGCAGAAATATGCAAATTAGTGGGGAGGATTTGTCGTTGTGCAATAGATTAGAAATTATTGATCGTTAATAGTTGTTTAGTAGTTTATCTAGTTGATTAAGTAGAGTAACATAATCGACTATTTGCAAATAAATCATCTTTTGACAAAGATTATTCCTAAGCCGAGAGGGAAATTGTATATATTGAGGATTAAATTTTGAAAGTCCTAATTAATGTAAGAAAACATTAGTTTGATTTCTTGCAATTTGGAATTAATGGAAATGGGGTGAGTCTCACGAAATGACTAAATAATTTAGATGAAGACATTTAAGCTGATTACCTTCTTTATTAACCCCTGAGTAATAATAAAGTAAGCGATACTGCGATGGAGAGTGTTCCCGCGTGAACCCTCTGATGCTGCCAATTAAGACTATCATCTCATCCTACCTCCTCATATTTAATAGTTTGAGACAGATTTTGCTACTTTTAATAACCTTCATTAACGAGAATTCTGGAATTGTTCATCTTTATGCTGTTTACTCGTGGGTGTCTGACTTAATGCTATTCTTTTGAATTTATTTCCCAACCATGAAAAAAATCCGCCAAGTTATACTCTACAGAATATAGAGAAACTTTTTTATTGTATCATTTAGCACGGGGTTGATTATCTCCTGGTGTGAGCATTAAACCTGGATGGTTAGGGGTGTAATTTACTATTTGCGAAATAATGACTAAAACCATAGCGACAATGCAGTAGTAAAACCATTTATGGTTCTCTGGCAAAAACTCCAATGACACGGCGTAAAATGTTACGCAGCTCCAGAATTTTCTCTACTGCTCTTCTGACCAAATAGATTAGCCCTTCCATGTAGGGAGCTAATGTGATAAAACACCTACAGTGAGAGGAATCCACCAGTAATAATAGGAAACGACATTTGCAGTGTCACACTGTGATTTGTTGCCTTGCAGATAATATCGTAGGAAATGAAATAGAACCGAAATTTCTCTATTTAACCCCCCAATATAATGGTATAAAAGAGTTTTTTGGGGACTTTTTTGTCGTCCTGAAAACAAAAATGAGCAGAAAGTCCTTAAGTCTACTTTTGGGTCTTCAGTGCCTTTAAAGTTCATTTCCGTGGGTGGAATTTTTAGTGCAAAAAATTTCCTCGAAAATATAATTTAACCCTCGTCTTGGGCTCATGGAAAAGTTATGCGATGGAGGTGCCTGGTGAGGTGACTGCGAAAGAGGCTGACGTGAATTTATCATAAATGCGCCAGTCGCTGTTCAAAGTCTGGCACCTCATACATAAATAAAAAGTGGGGTATATAGTAAAGCTTTCCTTACATATAGAAAGATGTGACATTTTCCCCCAAACTATACACTTTTGGGGGTCTCTTCATCCACCATGACTCTCTTATTTCCTACTCTCGCTCTCTCTCTCTGTCGTTCTCCTGGCTTCCCACGAAAAGACTTCTGGGGATAGGAAAAAGCTCAAGCACTGTGTGCAAATAATATCAACACAGAGGAGAAAAGGAAAGAAGGAGCATGTTTCATAGCAAGAGAATGTATAAGTTATATACGACCTGGAAATGCCAAACCTAATTTGGAATCCGGGTGGAGAGCGTCAGAAAGTGGCTCCGGTGGCATTTATTCTTGTCATACCTTCTTCGCCTTTGAAGGAAACGTACACACAAGAGGACGTCGGAAGCTCATAACATTATTACAAAGTTTTGACGAGACGAAAGAGGGGGAGTATATCTCGTGTATTGTGTTCTTTTGCTGTAAAAATATTTTTACATGTGCGGCTTATTCACTTAAAATCAACCGACAAAATTCGCACCAGCCATGCAAATAAGTGTTTAGAATTTGAGATGGCAAATCCCCCATAAATATTTGATAAATCCACCCAATTTTCTAATGAACAATAATCGCTTTGTGAATGCGAATTAAATATTAATCATTTGTTCAAATTTCTTATTCATTTCCATCTCCCAGTAGATTACCTGCCATTGACGGTTTGTGTACACTTAGGAAATTGCAATATAATTTAAAGCGCCACACATTAAATGATTTGCTATTTACGGCGCAACCCAAACCCACTTTTCCACCTTTTCCTCCCATGTTGACAAAAGGTGTATGAAATCTAAAACCCTCAGATGCGAGGCATATGGTGAATAACATATAATCAGCAATACAATAATCACCGAGCTTTATTATCCACGCTATACACAACAGCATGTAAAATAATCCACAGAGTGGAGCTAATATTCATTGTACAAGTTACACGCCAGTCTAAATGAAAGGCATTTCACTTTCATCACCCACCCAGTGAGATCTTTATGGGCTATGAATTTATATTTGGCGCCCCGTGTAATTTTCGCGCTTACAGTCGTATAAATGCCTACCTGTGCGTCAACATACTCATTCCGCTATGCTTATCACTGTAAAATTTATTTGGTGGGCCACACTTTATGCCAAATCTCTTCAATAAGGGACCCTTGGGAGTACGCTTGTCGAGCACTTTATTAGCGGGATTTCGCGTGATGCAAGAGAGTAACGAATTAGTGAAATTTGTTGCTCTTCTTTTAACTTGAAAGTAAGAGTTTGGATTTAAATGTTGATCAAGTAAATCTGTAATTACAAATTGTTAGTAGGAGTCTCTTTATGCATATTATGTAAAAAAAATAAGATGGTAACTGACTTATTGCTTAAATTACTTTAATCTTTTAAAAACAAGGGGGGTATTATGGTGAAAAATGGTGTACTCTTGCATGGAAGTTCGCTAGCGTTTTTGGGAGTAGAAGTAGGTTTTAGAAATTTCAGAATATTTTACGAGTTTTTCGAAAATGTTTGAAAGCTTTTGGGTCAACTTGTGAGATTTAACAAAGCTTCAAATTTTTCAACGTGTGAAACTTTCAACGAAATTCCGGATCTCTAAAAAAAAACATTTAAACTTGAATGAATAACTAATTTTATGAGCTTTAGAGCTTTGTGAAGATCTCGTCAAGCTCTAAAAAAATGTGGAGCTTCTGTAGATATTTCCTAACCATTTTCTTTTATTTTCTAGACATTTGGTTATCGACAGATATTTCTTTGGTTGAAGATTTTAAGAGCTATTACAGATATTCATAAAACTTTTGTAGAAAGTGAGATGAAAGCTCATCAAAGTTTACCTTAAAGCTTCTTAAAGTTTTCCTTCAACTTTCAAACTTACTTTCAAAGCTCCTCAAAGCTTTCTTCAAAGTTCTTCAAAGCTTCCTTTAAAGTTCTTTAAAGCTTCTTTAAAGCTCCTTTAAGTCTTCTTTTAAACTTCTTTTAAGCTTCCTTTCAACGTTTTTCAAAGCTTTGTTTAAAGTTCTTCAAAACTTCCCTAAAAGCCCCTTGAAGCTTTCTCTAACAATTTTATTGAGCTCACTATCAAAGTTCTTGAAAGCTTCACTATCAAAATTCTTTAAAGCTCCCCATCAATGTTCTTTTAAGCTTTCCTGTAAAGCTCTTTTAAGTTTTATTTCAATTTTCCTTAAATTTTCTTCCGACACTTCTGAAGTGCCAAATTATTAGGGAACCTTCATACAAAAAGTGGAAGTGCTGGAAGTGGTGTACGCCAGTTTTATCCTAATATCTCCCCTTTATTTAAAAATATTCCTTGAAATAGTGGATTTTACTATCTTACTTTTTGATTTTACAACCCCCATGAGAATACCGCTTGACAATCCGGATATAGGAATTTATTATAATATTCAGAGAGTAACTTTTACAATCTAATTATTGCAATTATTATATGTTTGATTCTGAATTGAATTTTGATGAATGTAAAATGAATCTTGAACAAGCAGATTTGAAAGTCAAATATGATTTAAAAGGGTAAGCAACGAACATTTTTTTTTATTTCCAAATACACAAGAATGAGACAACAATTTTCTCACACTTTCTCCCAATTTTCTTAGAGTCAGCACAGCATCCGGGAATTGGATGGAAAGACAGATCCTCGACTGGGGAATTTTTTTCTTAATATGAGAAAAAAAAGATGTGAAGGACACTGAGGAAAAACATGTAAATAGAAGGATATTCTTCATGCATATTTCTTATAAATTAAATTTTCTCCTTCATCTTCTCCTCGTCATCAGTTTTTTTTTTGTGGATGTCGCATCTCTCTTGAGAGCAAAAGGACTCGAGCCATTGTATGGGGCCTCCTATTTGGGATCTTGTGTCGGGGACAGCTTTTCCAGCAACATGAAGAATCCAATACCAAACGACAAAATAAACTCCGCATAGTCACACCCACAAATAAAGAGACTGAATGACAGAGGAATCTATATATTATGAAAAGAAAGTGGGTGGTTTTCCCGTGCCTTTTAGTAAAATTGAAATTTTCAGCATCTCTCATGGTGGTTCAGATTTTCCATTCCAATACCAATTCTTATTGATTTCCCTCTTGTATCCATCCCATTTCGCACAGCAAGTTTTGTTATGGTATTATGTATATTGAAGGCGAAGCAATTAGCAATACGTCCATCGATTTACGACCATATAATCAGATTTTCAACTTGAATTTATTACGACGGCTGCGGCTGTCTTTCTCGCCATGAAACGCACAGAAATGGTCGAAAATATGGCTTTTTTCCAGCATCAGAAATGCAAATCATTCGCACATTAATCAACCCCGACTGTACAAGCCTCAGAGCTCTTTTGGGACCTTCTCCATCTACCGCGTCGTAAAAGCGTGGCACAACATCAGAAAGTCACCGCGCAAATATAAAGCTTTCTCCACACTTTCACCCACAATTTCGGTGGCTGTTCACGCAGCGTGAATTATGCCTTTATAACTGTGTAATGGTGGGGCATTTTTTGGATGGTCAATTGGACCGGAGGGTGGGAGAAGCTCTCAACCCCTCAGGGCTCGATTGCATGTGTTGGTCGGGCAAATAATGCATCATTTAGATTATATCTCTGCGTGTTCTCATTTTATTTACATAATACACACACACTGTGGGGCAATACTTCGGGGTGGATCTGGGGGGTGAATATCAAATGTTCAATTCCCACATCCCCTCAGGAACTCTCAATGGAATATAATTAAAAATGAGATATTTTCCACTCTATTTTCATTTCTTTTTTTCTATTATGCACTTGATTTACTACACATCACGTGATTCACAAGTTTTCACTCAATTCAACAACTTTACAGGGTAGTGAGAATAAATTATTATATTATAAGTATAGGGGATTATGAAAAGAATCACTGAATTAATGACTTTTGTAGATTTTTTCTCTTGGTATATAGAGTTACTGGAAATATTTATGTACCTAGTCAATTTTTTATAGAACGCTTTCGAATTGAATTTTTTTTAGATTTGGAATTTATTTTTGCTTTGAAAAACTTTTTAATGTGAAGCCAATTTCATCTATTTTTTTAATTACATTTTATTTAAATAATAACAATAACTTTATAAAAATTCTATTATATGTACAAGGAAAGGAATGCTAGGGAAAGAGGCGTACACCACTTTCAGCAATTTTCCAATAGTTCCTGTACTTCGGAAGTATTGGAAGAATCTTAAAAGAAAGAGCTTTGTAGATAAGTTTTAAGGAAATTTGAGGAAGCTTTGAAGATCTTTCTCCTCAATTAATTTTTTCTAAGAAAGCTTAAAGAATATCATGTAAAAGCTTTCAAAAAGTTAAACCAAGGAACTAACAGCTGAAAATATTTCCACATAAGCTTTATAATTTTTTAGAGCTTGACGCAACGTTCAAGAAGTTCGAAAGCTCATAAAAATTGATCAAAAAGTTTTGTAATTTTTCCCCAATTTTTAAACAATTTCTATTGATTCTAAATTTCTGCGAAAGTTCTTATAGAATGTTTAGAAGACTTTGACTTTATTTATCTAACCTTAAATTTTTTTCTCTGAAGTTTCGGAATTTTTTAAAAGCTTAACAAGTTCATGAAGTTCTAAAGAGATATTAAAGATTTAACTTTTTTAAAGAATAACCTAATTCATAATGAGCAATTCCACTTCCAAAAACCCTTGCGAACTTCCATTCAAAAGTACACCGTTTCTCACCATAATAATATATAAAACTTGATTAAAAATTTTATTGTCGTTGCTAATCTAGAAATTTTTAAAATGGATAAAAAATAAAAAAATAATACAGTTTTTGTACGCTTTTCCCTATAATTTACTAAAATTTCCTCTCCCTCTATTTGAACCTTATTTAAACAGACGTCAGGGGGTGAGAATAGTTGAAATATTTCGTATATTTCATCCCCTATTTCGCTTGGGCAATAATGATGGATGATTTTTGTCAATTTAACGCCAAACAGGACATCCCACGCAGCATCACAATTTTTCATATGTACAATAACTCTGGCTGATTGCATCCACATGTGCTCCCCAAAAACCATATATGGTATTTTATGCTCGTGCACAAATGATGAAAGGGGTCACATTAATAGCCAAACAGGAAGCCGACACCATAATTATTTTAACACACAAGGCACCTTTTATAGCAGGGCGCCAAATTAATTTCGCAACGTTGCATTTCAAAGCATTTTTCTCGCCCCCTATATTAAAATGTTAATAATTTAATAACGAACATTTTTTCCCGAAAACTCCGCAATCCGTCTGGCGAAATTGTGTGTGTGTGTGTGGACTTTTCTGGGAGCCTTTTCGTGCAATTCAGACAGCGCGAATAGACAAAAAATATTTGCAGAATTTGTTAGGGCATTTTTTTCGCGGGGTGCTTGAACATTCTTTAGTGTTGGTTACGCGTTAAAAGAGCTGGAGAGCAACAAATTGCTTAAGTCTCGTGGTGCTATGTGGCTTCCACCCTCGCAGTCAACAATCTAGTGGGGCCCAAAGTATACCTGCAATGCAGGAAAAAGTGGCGAAAATTATATGGAAAAAGCATGTTCCACTCCGCAATCGTCGACTTCCGATTCATCATACTTGAAGTGTGGGAGTGTTTTCTTTTTTTTCGTCCTCCGGCAAAAGCAAAAAATCCACGGAAAAACTTGGACTTGTATGGAAGAGTTTTCATTTGAAAGGCCTCTTTCAGGAAAAGTGTTTGTGGACTGAGAAATTGCTCTTTCGGTAATTTTTTGCCATTACCCTATGATAAGTATCAACTTGAGGTAAGTTAACAGGGTATATTCAGATCTCTCCGTCAAGACAACATCTTGCAAATCGATTGGAAAAATGCTTTGTCTCTGGAAACAACCAATATTTTTCATGGATATTCACCCCACTTGAACACATCAGACAGTGTATTTGCCTCCATCCCCAGAAATGTCTTTGATACGTGCTGTGAAAGATGAATGCCAAAATTTGAATATTTTGATTATCTCCCGCAGTAGCTATGGCTGGGGAGAAAAAGCCGTCCTCCACCCCCATTTCTTTGCAATATATACCCAAGAAGTTTGAGAGCTTTTCCTCCCTACGGAAAACCTCTCAGTAGAGGCATTTATTATTGACAAGCCTAGAAGCTTGGGAGATTCTCAAAGTTTTCTCCTTTGAAGCTTTGGCGAAAAATCCAAGATGACAAGTGATTATGGTAAAGAAAATCACTGAAAATTTTATACATTGTGTAATTTACATGATGAAATGTTTATTTTTAGTCAACAAGTTCCTGCGGGGAGAATCACATTTTTTCAATGCCTCTTACACATTCTGTCCTCTTTCCATTTACGATGTGGCAAAGTGTTTGTACATGCGCGCAAAAGAACCTTCTTATACCCAGCTCAAAAATTTCACATGAAAATTTATGCAAATTTATATGCGACAATAAACGAGAGCGTGACATGATGTGATGCTTTTTTCACGGCCTCGCTCTGCTTTTCTTCTGATGGGATTCAATTCCTCTTCAACCAACGAAATGGTGAAAGCTTCCAGATGGGCGAAAGTGACAGAATTTTCGCTTAAAAAAACATTGTCATTTTATTATTTTGTCTTTTATATTATCAAAAGAGAAAAGTGAGATTTTAGAGCACAAGAGAAATAGAACATCTCATGTGGAAGTATTTATGGTAAACTTTAGCACAAAAATAATTAAATCAAAGTGAAAATTCACAAAATTCCAGACACCTAAATTGCCATGATAAATTCTAAACTCACATCTACCACTATTTTGAGGGGTTGCAAAGAACTTGATGAAATAAGGGGTAAATATCTTAAAGGATGTCACTGAACAAAAATGGCTAAAGGTTAAAGTTAATGATTTTAAAAAATGATAGATTTAAGAGAAAACTTTCAGTTTTCATATTTTTTTTTAATTTTTCTATGAATTTTCTGTATTTTTTCTTCAATATGATAGCTTTACTATATCTGAATTCAGAAATTTTCGAAACATTGAAAGATTTTTAAGAACTTTGCAATTTCATAATTTTGAATTACTGGAGAGCTTTTGAGCTTTTTCATCTTTGTTGAAACTTCGGCATAAAAATCTGAGCATTTGTCAAACGATTCTTTAGACAAATTTGTAAACTTAAAGGATTCAAAAATATCTCATTTTAAAAGTATCTTTTGAAAAATGATTTTAACCAGATATTATCCCCTTGAAGCTAAATAATAAAAGAAAATATGAGCCGAGGCGATGAATGCAGTTGCTCGCATGTGAAATATGATATTCTCTCAAATATTTACCACTTATACCAAGAAGTGGCGAACGGAAAACTTTTCACAATTGGGGTGATTTCATTTTCCACAGTTTTCTCGCATGGGTCACAGAGACTCAAGGAGCCTCTTGAGCCGAGTATTCTTCTCTTTTAAGCACGTTGCAATTATATCGAATGTTTTATTGAATTTCTCTTGAGTTTCTCCCATTTCAAAATTACCTCTTAAGTGCATTGTGTCTCACTTTCAACGGAACTTTTAGTTTTTTTTCTTCAAATGATGAAAAAAAACCTCTTGCGGTTATCTTCAGACTTTAACCAACTCTTTCCTCTTAAATACTTTCAAACTTTGTCCTAGAAAAAGAAATGCTTAGAAGAAAGTATGTGATTATTGCATCAAAATCCTATAACACAAAAGTTTTCTTCCACATAAATTCGGTATAGAAACTTTTATCGACGACAATTTGGAAATTTTACTTTGTCATGAGTGGCTGTGGGTGGATAGGAATGAAGGGGGGGGGCGAATTTTCTTGCCTGGAGAAAGATGCAAAAGTGTGGAGAAAGACAGAGCAATTGGAAGGGCGGGAACGATTTGAGTGGAGTAAACACGCGCTGTACCCGGAGAAAAGGTTGAAAGGAGCGTAAATCCCTTAATCCATGATGGTTTTGCCAATATTGAGGAAACTGATGGTGAAAATCTGATATCAAATCTCTGCCATTTTCTCTTATATCTCAAGTTGCTGCTATAATATGCGGAGAAGGAGGGAAATGGATGTATAAAACCGCGTGAGTTGCATGCACAACACTAAAACTTTTCAAGTTTTCTCCCTCCGAAAATTTTTGCCATTCTCCCAGCACCCTTATCGGAAATCGATATATTTCAGAGTTTCTCTTCTTTTGGGACTTCCCCATGTCGTGGATGACAATCAGTGTATGTTAAAACATACCCTGAGACTTTTATTATCACCCATTTTGTCCTCACAAGACGTTTTCACCGCTGCAGACATATTTTTGCATCTATGTTTTTCGGTGAAACTTTTCTCAAAAGAAATCACTATCTTTAGTCTTGTGCAAGTGAACAAAACTTCATCTAAGTTGTGTGTACGTGAGAAAAAAGACGCAGAAAATCCAGCTCAACTTAGTTTGATGGCAGGAAAAGCAGTGAGAACGAATATCTTAACAAGTTCTATGTAACTCGAATTAGGGGAGGACTGGACTATTGTGGATAACGATAAGAAGTTTGACACTTACAATAATTTAAAAATTTGGTAAAGTCTTGATTTTTCGCTAACCGACTAATATAATCGTTTCACAAATCAATTTTATTTGATAACTGAACAAAATTTAATTTTAATTATCAGTTTTGAGAAACTTCTTATCAAAAAAATTTAAGCATATTTTTTTTTTTTTTTTTCAAAATGATATATTTTCCGAAATGGCGTGTACATATTTCCCCTATTTAAATTTATATAATAATCGAAGAGAATAGCAACAGAAATACAAGTCAAACCTATACTATGTATAATGCGACTCTACATAATTTCCAAAACATTTTATAACGATTTATTCAGATATATGTGTAATCCATAAGAAATTTTCTAGTAGTGGAATCTTTCATTATTTTCTATATCCATGCAAATGAATGTAACTGATCAGGATTTCTTGAGAAAAGCCCTTTTAATAAGTCTCGAGTAGCACTCCCTAAATTGAGGGATTGAAGTCAATACCTGGCTGCACTGCATGCGTGTTTTATGGTCATTTTTGTAAACACTGCTGAGGAACTCATCCCACCAGAATCACGAACCCTATTAATTTTGGTTTAATCTTACTTAATGACTTGCTTTCAATTATCTCCTCGGAGGGCTTCTCACCTTCGCCCAATTATCATCTCGCCTTGACTCGCCAATACCGTGAGGATTTAATTTTTGCAAAATTGCGTGGGTGAGACAAATCCTCGGTGGTGGCTCAATATTTCTTTTTTGCTCATTTGAATGTGAAATATCACTTCCTGCCACACTTGCAGTGTTTCTTGTGTTAACGCCTCAACATTGTCGTATTTTTGTGCACCACGGATGAAAAAGAAGTGAGAAGTTGTCATCCAGGGGTGAAGATATAAATTGGTTTCTTACCATCTCATCCCTCCCACGTGCACCCGGAAAATTGAATCATGTGCAGGAGAGAAATGATTTATTGCAGCAGAAACTGAAACTATGAAATGTACACAACACAGAGGAATTTTTCTATTGCCAACCTCACCACCTTATCCATTAAATGTTGGAAGAAGGAACAAGTGTTAGCGGAGTGGTGAAACATTCGGGACGAAGCAATGGGTTGGGTGTTTTAGAGGGGAAAAAAGTGAAAAGTTTACTTGCAGAAAAGTCTTCGCTGACTGCATGGGGATGGGGGTGGAAATCGAAGGATTTCAGTACCCAGAGTCCTTCTGGGTGCGTCTAAATGGCACAAGTGCTCGAAGAACGGTGAACCCACAAAAAGTGGCTGCTGTTGGCCTTAAATCAAATTGGCTCTCGCGCAGTCGACTCACAAACTTTCAATTGAGGGGTTGTTTTTCGGTGTTCCATTTGGGTTCTGTTTCCCTCTGAGAGATCGATGATTGTTTTCTGATTTATTTTTTGTGTGCCATCCGTTTCGGCTGTAACATAAAAGGGCACTTAAGGCGTCTCCCCCACTTCACGATGAGATTATCACACGACTTTTGGCGCAATTTTTACTCCTTCCCCCCAACACTCCTCAGGGACTCATCCAGCCGTACCTTAATTCAAACAAGAGCCATGATGGAAATTCCATCTTTCATATCCTTTCCTCCCATGACTTTCAATGCGCCTTTGAATCACTGTTCGCGATTAGCCAGATTATTGGACTGTATGCAAGTGCAATCAGTCTCGTGATCACTGATTGAGAGACAGTCTCTCGGAAAATTGGTCCTCTCGTGTCCCCCATGTCCCCCTTTTATCTATGTCCAACTTGCCATTTATTTGCTCAGCTCTTCTGTGTGAGCGCTCTTTTGAAAATTCATCGGTGAAAGAGCTTTTTGGATATCCCATCTCCAACCCAAAAACCCGCATATTTCTGGTCATTTTACAATTTCACGAATGATGAATGAGGTTTTTTTCCATATTCATCCACTATTCCCTTTATACAGTGTCGTGCTTTTTGCTAAAATCTGATAGTGGATGTATCAACAAATATCCGGTGATTGTGCCACCAGTTTCCGCAGAAGAGGACTCATTGTGAACTCTCACGAGCTTAACTGTGATCCTAAGTGGCTATACAAAAGGAATAGCCCCTAACTAAAATTATAGGGTCATAACAAGTTGAAAGGATTTTCAAAAAACTAACAATTAATTAAAAGAATATTCTATCCTAAGTAAGATAGAACAAATTAGTGCTTCTTTCGCTTTTTTTTACTTAACCTAATTTTAATATTTAGAAAATTGTCTAAATAAATAATTCAAACAGAAAAACCGTTATATTCACATATAATGACGAAAAGCTTCGGATATACAAAAAATATTTCGATTTAAATTTGGAAATTGAAGTAAATTCCACCAAAAAATTGGGGTAATTTTCCTATTTGCAAAAATGCAAAAAAGCAAATACATCTGCTATTTTGCCTATCCATAGCTCTTGTCTCCTCTTTTTACTTTACGACTCTCACCTTTTGAACTTACCTTTACAGTATGTTTTTGCAATTTTTCAATGGAAATTACTTTTCAATACTTGATGAATATTGTTCCCTTTGACAGTGAATTAATACTTTTCCTTTATGCTCCTGTGAACAGATCGTAAGAAAAACATCCCAATGATGCCCAGAGAAAGAGAATTGGCAAATAATACCACAGAGGACATTCCAATATTCTTCCTCTTCGAATTTCCCTGAGCTTCTTTTGTTCAATCAGCCCTTCAGCCCTGCAAAATTGTATTCCAACTGCGTCTGAAATGTAGGAATTTTTTTCTTCATCCCACCCATGGGCGAATCGACGTGAATTTATTGCCATTCGCTCAACCCTCAGGCATTTTCCATTTCAATTGAAAATTGTGTGGCTCTTGCCAAATCAACCTTTCTCCCCGGCCCCTAAATGAAGACACTCTTGAGGAAGCTCGAAAGTATGCTGAAAATTCATAAGTTCCCAGGGGTAATTATTTGGTGTCCACATCAGGAATATTTTCAGCTTTTGGTCCCGAATTTTAATATTCCTCTGTGTAAGGGGAGTTGTAGAAAAAATTATATATAGGGGGTATAATAAGAATGTGTCTGGTCAATTATTTCACTTGGCAGTTGGAGGAGAAAGAAAAACGTGGCTATTTTTACAAGTACAAACACCCCTATTTTGCACCCAATCTCTCCCCCAGTGAGCCAGTTTTTCCCCGATAAACTTTATGAGTACCCGTCGAAGTTCATAACATTTAATTAATTCCCATATTTTGGGCTCGATTATTGCTGATAACTCGATACTGCGCGCATACCAATTTAATTTAATTACACTTTCATGAGAATTTTTTTCACCCACAGAGACGTTTTATATTGACGTGGTGAAAATTCTGTATCTACAAACCATATATACTGAATATTTGAGCACTTTTAGTTGTGTCAACATTTCACACTTTCTTACTTTCGTATATCCCTGTCGAAACACCTTCCTTTCTTATTCAATTGAAGGAATCAGCATATTATGGTGCTTGAAAGTTTAAGGCTTTGCCAGAAGAAAGTTTTCCTGAAAGTTTTATCATTGAAAAAGATTAAATAATGCTAAAGCTCTCACGGTTATTCGTTTGATCTTAGATATATAGTTAAGAGCTTCCTCAAAGCTTCCCGTAGAAAAAAGATGGAGCGTAATTAGCAAATGGATTTGTATACATATTCTCTGTGCACTAAAGCGAATAAAATGCACTTAACTCTGTTTTCCATCACATTATGCTCGGAAGATTGGGATAAGGTAAAGCTCTAAAGAGATTTTAAGAGAAGCCACAGCTGGAAAATCACTCAAATTGATATGAAAATTTCCTTTTGAAAAGCTGTAAAAGCTTACACCTAATTTCTTCTCAATCATCCCCCATGAACTGCTCCATGAAAATGTACACGATTCAACACTTCAGCAGTTGTGTATATTTGTATTTATTGTGAAAAGAGACGAAGTGCATTTTGTGGCATTAATACTTGTGGGGAAATGCGGAAATTGATACAGAAAATCCCCTCTCCTTTAAAAGCGACTCCCCCCAAGTAACGACACCCAAAGTGGCTGTTATGGGCAAAAGAAATAAAAGGAAGACACACATTCAGGGCATGATTGAGGCACTTGAGGAATGAGATTGATTCCCATTGTGAGAGGGCGGGCGGAATCCCCCCCAAATTGGTGTCGTTGGCATTAAAATCTCATGAAAGTCGAGAAATTTCTTATAATGCAGACCTCGATTCAAATATTTTTACAGTAAATTTAGCAATTGTCCATTTTGTGGGGCGCTCCCTTTTGCACATTTGAAGCTTGAGAGCATCAAGAGAATGCTCCTAATCTATTTTTTATTCAATCTATATCGCCATATAACCTCCCCGAAATACATAAGTTACAATACGTTCGTTGCATACTTAAGCGCGGTAGGAGATGGGAAAAAGGAAGCAAGTCTCTAGGAAACGTAATAGCTATTTTTTGGTTTCACTCTCACTCCCCCTTTTTTAGCGTTATGGGATTCCTCGATTTTCCAGGAATATCTTCCCTCCCCTTTATTGCTGGGGGTATTGTAGGCAGAGATTTAGAATTGTCGACTATTTTGCACAAAGTGGGAAAAAATAAATTTATTTTAACTCCACCCTGGCAGAGCATTTTTGACGTTCACCAGTCGCTGCTCTTTCTCCTTCTGTTTTCCAATACCATGCACACAAGCACCACAAGAAAAGCCGCTGAGGAATGAGACAAGAGATGGTATTCGATGAAAAGGGAACAAAACTAATAAATTTATTTAAATTTTTTGCACCCACCACCATCGATAAATTTGATTTTGCTAGAATGTTTTTTGATCAGCAACTCTGGCATTTTGAAACTCCTCCCGCGAGGCGGGAAAGACCAAAGAAGGGTGGCTCGAGATGAATGTGACTTAAACCTTTTCAGTGTTAGACACCACACATTTAACGATCCATAAATTTTTTTCTCAATAATAAATTTATGGTGGAAGTGAATCCCTATAAAAACGCCCCTCATGCACTCTTAGACTGTATTGTGCTTCAAACGGCAGCTCCACTTCTTCAGAGTGATTTTTCCCCAAGTGAAGGAAAAATTTGTTGGCATCTTTCCACCCTGAGATGTCTTGAGACACTTTCTCAGTGGCCACAATGCAAAGGAAATGCGAGAAGAGACAATGAAGAAACCATTCTCATTGATTCAGAGCAGTGCACAATCGTCCTCACGAGATCTTAAGCGACTTTCAATTTATTGTTTCAGACATGGCGAAGGAGGAAATTCCGTGAACTTTTACTCCACAAATTTTCCACTTCTTTGGAAAACAAGAATATTTCACTGCTCCAACTATAATCTCTGGGGTAATCGTGTGAAAATTTGAATATTTATTACAGATCAGAAAGTTTATAGTCATTCATGAGGACAATGGACTTTAGACAGAGGGGGAAATGCTGAAAAATATAGTAAAATGTTGAAGATGAACAATATTGAAGATTTTAACTAAATCTTTTAAAAGTTATTGTAACTTTATAACAAACGGTTACAAAACTAATCATAAACTATGCTTATCGTCGTATTTGTCGTTGTTTATTCAAACTCGTTTTAATAACATTTCATACTCTCAAGCAATTTTTCACAATTTTTGTTCAAAAAGTTAAAGTTTGTAAATAATAATTTTTATGTGTATATTTTGGAAAATTAGTAAAAGCTTTCGAGAATTATTATCAAAAATAACATCTTTTGCAATTGAAGTTAATCGAATTCTTTTAATTTTTTACAAGGGGGAGATATTATGATCAGAAGTGGTGTACATTTGAATGGAAGTGTTAGGAACTTCAGAATTTTTGTTAAAGAACTTTTAGAATATTTTAGAGAATCGTTCATAGAAAGTTTTACAATACTTTCTTGGAAAGCTTGAGAAACCTTTATTAAAAAGCTTTACAAACTTTTCTTAGAAGGCTTTAGAAAGCTCTCATAGAACGCTTTAAAAACCTTTGTTAGAAAGCTTTAGAAAACTTTTTAAAAGCTTTTTAAGAAGGTTTCTAAGCTTTCTTAAAAGTCTAAGTTTCGAAACTTTCTTAAAAATCTTTTTTAAAAAGTTTTCTTATAAAGCTTTTTTAGAAAGCTTTAGAAAACTTTATCAGAAAGCTCTAGAAAGCTTCCTTATAAAGCTTTAGAAAACTCTAATAATATGTATTAGAGAAAATTAAATTGATGGGATAATAGCTCATCAAATCTTCCGAATTGGAGCTTTGGAGAACTATTCTAAAAAATATGGAAGTATTGTACGTCTTTTAGAACTCAATATCTCCCCCTTGATTTTTTAACTGAACAATTTGCTTTCAGTAATTTTCCCAATATCACTGAAAAACGCGTATCAAAAACAAATTTAATTTTTAATTATAATATAATTGTTATGTTTATTACCATAAATAATGTCCAGGAAAATCTAGATTATGTTTAATTTATACATATTTAAAGCTTTTAATCGCCAACAGAAGATATTTAATTTAAATTACTCAAACTTTATTAGCCCCCTTTCAAGCCAGATGATAGAAGGGCAGCTTTGTATCCTGAAGAAGACCAATAAAAGATGGTTATTGGCAAAGAAAAAAAAAAGTTGAATGACTCGAGCATCTAATTGATGTCAGGAAAAGTTTCTGTTTGATCATTATCTCATTGAGAGCACTGCCAATTAATTTATTTCCACGAGTGTTGTCTTGCCGTTTTTTCTGCAGAATGCTCCACATTTCCCATCCCTAAAGTAATTAATTGCTCAAATTAATTACCCCCTTGAACTCCTGCTTCAGACACTTGTTTTTCATGCGGCCTCAATTGGGAGAATGGATGCGACAATGATAGAAATATCATCTTCATTGACTCGAGATAAGCTCCCCGAGCTGCTTTTGCAGAACTCTCGATAATTTGCATCGGGCCGAGAATTTTCCGGGTGAGAAATAATTTATGGGAGTTTGGCAGATAAAATTACTAGCTCCATGGATTCATGTAGTGTCTGATGAAGCGAATGACACGATAACTGCAACATGAAAAATCCATTCTGACTTTTATTTTACTCTCAATATTCTCTCTTTTGCGTTTTTTATTGTTTGGCTGAGTTACTGGTTGTTGCAAAAACCACCATATGCTGGGTTTGAACTATTGATTTGCCAGAAAACTTCCGGGTTCGCTTATGTGCATCGCTCGGACACTATTTAAGTACCTATGATATATGTATACATAATATGACCAATATGGCAAAATATCCGTGAAATTATGCAGATAGAATGATCAATATTTTGAGGACAATTGGGGAGTGATTGTTAATAAAACATGTCAATAATTGTGGTAATTTGATCTGAAAATAAATATCTTCTATAGAGGATTTGTGACGTTGGTCCAGGGTTAAAAAGGTTACCATGAGAAATGGTCTCAATAAAGTTGGTGCAAAGCGAAAATATGAGCATAGTTTTATGCAATTTATTATATTAATGCAGCGCCCAGGTTTCTTATACAGCCAGAGAAAAGTTAATTAAAATTTATCATCCCATCCTCCGCTCTCTTTATCTCGTAATATTTATATAACAAACAAATTAATTTGTTGCTCATATTTTCACTCTGGTGCTAAAGGAAAATAGTGCAATCATAAATTTTCTCACAATTGGACGAGAAGGTGTATGAAGAAAAGCAAAAACTTTAACTCTTTAGCTGAAGCTCTTTTTTATACGTCTCCTCGGTGGGAAAACTTTCTAAAGTTTCCTTTACTGCTTGAGGTTATTAAATTTGAGGGCTTCCAAAGAGTTTGCCTCGAGGGAGAAGCACACAAACAACACACAAATAACTAAAGGAATTAATGTGGTCAAATATATTTACGAAATATTGCCTTCAATTTGCATGATGCCGCACAGTTGAAAACAATTTAAAATGTAAGCACAAAAGCAAGTTCTTGTCTCTCAAGGAGAAAATTATCACGGAATTTCAAATGTCGCAGAAATGAAAATTGACATTCAACCTCGTTTTGCCATTTGCATTTGAAAATAACCCCACATTGCATGAGATGTAATCGATTCAAAATGGTTTTGGCAAAGTTCATGTAAAAGAGTTTTCATGTCATAAATTTACTCGATTAAAAAGTGAATTTTAAAAAAGATAAAACATCCATAAAATAACTCTTTCTTTAGTTATAAAAATTTTTGTTTTGGATTATGTAAAAAGTACTTACCATATTTATATATTGTAAAGAAAATATTTAAATAAAAAATTGAAACTCTTAGAACATTTAAAGAATTGAAAGACTTCGAAATCATTTATAAAATTTTTATTTCTTCCCATTGTCAATTTTTTCTTGGTTTCTTGTAAAGTTATACAGCAAATACAATTAAAGGTGTATATAATGATTGTATAATTTATATGCCACTTTTATAAATTCATCATTTTACTCCCATTGTTTAAATATATCATTACCAAATAGAGATATATTACTTGCAATCCTCCTCTCTAAATTTATGCAAAAATGCAATCATTATTCCACTAGGGACATCATTTTCATCTACTAATTTTCATGGATTTTTGGTTTTTTGTGTGTCCTCAATAAATTCACTAGAGTAATTTGTATTTATGAAATTATACACTGTGGGGAGTGAAGGGAGGCCAACTGATATTTAATAATTAAGCGCTGCAGCCAGGAATTCACAATGCGATTTTAAAAAAAAATATTTGCTAAATTTTTCACATTTCTCCATTTCCCCCCTCAGATTGGGTCGAGGATAAAAAAGAAACAAAAGTGAATTTCAATATTTGTGACTAAAAGTTTTTGGAAATGGAGGTGAAAAATGTGCGCGTGTAATTTTTGGGTATTTATGTCAAAATTAACAAATATTTCTTGCGTGCACTAACAATAACGAATTAAATTCTTGTAAAATTTAATGTCACAACAACAATTCTTTTTCCTTTCATTTAAAATGTCCCATTATTGGTGACGCAAAACATTTCACGATTAAATTGGCAAAAATGCTCAAATTATTGGCTGATTTAGTGCGCACCATTCATTATCTTTTACTATTGTGCAATTTGAGGGCTCACACTGCCGCTAGATGGCGCTCGGGAGGGGCTCAGAAGTCACTGACCTCACCTTCTGTATCCGGGTAGGTGCATGTGAAGGGGCTCCTAAGCCAATGACAGAGGGACTTGTCGTTACGTTTCGTTTTCTTCGCATGGATCTTCTGCGGTTCCCTAGGTTGGACCTTCGAACCCGCTGCTGAACTGAAGCTAGATTCATCACTGTCTCGCACGGTGGCGACACTGTGATATCCACTCTCGGCCCGCCTAGAAATCCCTGAATGTTTGGAAGTTCTCGGAGTTGAGTCATGTCCACTGTCATAGGCTTCGGAAGTAGACAGTGGCAAGGGAGGGAGTTGAGGGAGTTGGGTTTGGGAAAGGAGGGGTGTATCAGCTAGCATCTTCCCGCAGTCCTCCTCAATGGCGGGTGACGGAGATGGTTTGCTGTCCTCCTGATCCAGCTGAGCCGCCTTCTGTAGATTAGGGTCCGAAGCTCCGTCAGGATGTCTTAGGGAAGCGTACTGCTCCATCCCTGCTATCGCGACTATGCCATTGAGACTAGGTAGGGAGGTTTGACTAGGTGAGCGGGAAAGAGTAATAGATTGGCGACAGTCTCGACAACGTGGGGACGGAGCCCTGCATACAGGTTCGCTGCAAACACTTCCAGTTCCACCATTGAAGCGATAGGCAGGTTCGCTGTAGACACTCCCAGCGTCCCCACCAACCCTAAACACGGGAGTGACTTCCGCCATGGCCAGTTGTGACGTGAAGATCTCCCGAAGACGGGCCAGTTGGTCGAATTGGTGTCTGAAACGATAGGATCAAAGACCGATACTCATCGGAAGCAAGAGATGCTATAGGTTTCCGAAAAATCCCTACCTTGAGTTATCACCAATGACGCAATCGCTGAAAGTATCTCCAACGTGAAAACTGGACACAATAGACATATCTCCGTGACTAAGAGCGCTCAGTGGATGATCAGTTCCGATACCGCTTCCCATGGTCCTTGCTATTTCTTCCTCAGTAACCTGAAGTCCGCAGTCCATCATCTGCACCCCTGGTAGGTTTTCTCGTGAGATGTGACGAGAGCATGAGGCTCCTAGGTGCAAACTCTCATGTGAGATCTCCCTAGACCCTAGTCTATCGATCAAGGGCAGAGCTGGAGGAACTTCCGACGGTCCACTGTCTTGATCCTCCTCCTCTTGGTTCTCATTGGCAGTCGTTGGTTGTGGACATGTGTTGGCAGTATGATCTGAGTGATTCTCCTCCTCTCTTTTGGCACCACCATCATGAGCTAATGATCGCTGATCGTCCTCCGATCGACTACACTTGAACTGTGTCATGTGATATGTTGGTCTTTGATGGTGAGGAGACGATGGCGACGAAGCTGCCAACTGATGACCACTGTTGAGCATCTGGGTAGTCTGGTTCTCCACCCACTGTCTTATCATTGTCTTCTTGTGACTATCCATGAAGCCGTAGGCTCCGTTAGGATTCAACGAACCAGGCAAGCATCCAGCAACCAGCGTCTTTGAGGATTTCTGTGCGACAATCTTAGGACCATCCACCCATGTTTCGCACTGTTTAACGTGGTTAATCTCACGCATCAAGTGTCGTGCCTCTGCCACTTTAGATCGAGACACTCTAGGTCCGTCGATCCACTTCTCCTCGGTTACCTTCCTAGATGGACTATCGTGGGGGGAGTTTGCCATATTAGGCCGTCTTAGGGGTGAACCCTTAGGGGTGGGTACGTTGGATGCCTTATTGAGACTCATAGGGTACTTGTAGGGACTCGTTGGGATCTTTTGTTTAACCGGACTCATCGTTGTATTCTGATAACCTGGATCATAAGTTCTCTTCAGACTATCCGTCCTCTGAGCTACGGGTAGGCTTTGGACTGATGGTCCAGATGGTTGGACCTTCTTAGCCGGAGACTTGTTGGGTTTTTCAGCAATTGTACCCTTTAGGACCTTCTGCATGGCGCACCTATTGTCACCTGAACTGAGACTGGGTAAGTAAACAGGTGGGTGTTCTCCGTCCGTTTGGTCATCGCACGGACCCATGTAGATTACTGTGTCAGCGGACAGGTCAGAACTTGAGGGGTCAGGTCCTTCTGACGATCCTCCAGATTGATGACCTGTATTGGAACCTAGAGAAATGCCCTTGTCGGCACCTGAGAGCTGAAATCGATGCTTTCGTCTTCTCATTCGATGAATTCTGGACGCTAACTGAATCGTTGTGAGTGCATCAGAGTGACTCTGTTTGGGATATCGATAAAGCGGGGCGTGAAATTAGAATTTGGCCCTTTAGGGAATCTGGAGAAAAATTTCACTCACCTGTGAGTGGGTCACGTGAGCAAGAACTGTAACGTGGCATGTGATTGGAGCGAGACAGTCTTTAAGGAGAGGTGTGAGGGGATGGTCCCTGTTTGGCGGATGCCTTTGGCCACTCAATATCGCAAGCAAAACATTCCCAATGCCCGACAGTGGTAATCCACCAGCTCGATTTGCACAGCCCCCCAAGTCAATCAGGTGCAATCGACTCCGTCCCCCAGCCACTGTAAAATGTGCAAACATGCTCCGATCAGAGATATTAAAAGAACAAGCTTTTTCCTGCACTTACCACCCCCTTTTCCAGCCAGGCTGTACTGATACACGTGAAGAGTGAAGATCAGGGCGGGATCCAGGGAACTGCTGTGTCCACGACCCGCCAGTGCGGTGTCCAGGAACAGGGCTGCTCTCTCAGCTGTGGGCGCCCTCAGTTCGGTGGGTCCGCCCAGGAAGTCATCACGCAAGTACACACCTGGTGACTCGTCGGATTCTGCAGAGCATTTTATAGGATATACCATCAAATGGACTAGAGGCAACTGATACAATTTCCAAACATTTCCAACAATGCACTTCGATTCCATCAGAAGATAATAAAACAGAGTTGAAAAACTACTGACTCCCAGAAATCGTTAAATTTTAAATTCGAATAATGGATTTGACAAATCAGTTTGCTGTCAAATTGATATTTTGATGAAAAATCAAATTTTAATTCAACTTCGCAGAGATTAAAATATCTGCCTAATTAAAAATTCATGAGATTTGCTTTCAACTCTGTTCGTTTTAAGCTAAATGCAGACATAAATTCCATGAGGTTCCCAGTGTTTTCATGTATTTCTGTGTAAAATTCTCTGCTCTAGAACAATAATATATTGAAAGCGCGCTGGTGAAACAATCTACCCAGTGAATTCTGTTACGCTACAATACAAACATGAAATTCCAATAAAAGCATAAAGCTACCCCAAAAACCACTCCTTCCAGTGAAGTCATTAAGATAATTGAGAAAATTAATTAAAGTTCCGCGAGTATAAATCGTGGTGTATTTGGCGCGTTCTCTACATTTTATTATGCCATCAACCACGAGAATGAATGCTAAAAGTTGGATGGCGCAGAGTGTTGGTGAGTTTTCTAGGGAAATATCTGCACATGGTGAAATAATGAAATAATAATCCAAAGGGATTAATGGAAATTGGCGTCATGAACTTCATATCATTTGCACTATTTGCTTACAGCACTGAATGAAGCATCACATGATGAACAATTGCAATTAATGTGACACTTTGTTGGGTTTTCCTATGAGAGGTCCTCATCAATGGATGAACAAGTCACTCACTGATCACAGTTTATTTGTGGGAAGTCTAATCGATATATTTTAGAATAATATTAGTGCTAAGTTGCAAAAACAAGTCTGCTAATTCATTTGGTAAATATATATAATTGGAGAGTCTCTATTTTAAATTACCTCAATCACAAGAGAAGGTATAAACATAAAGGGTGGTTTTATTAAAAAAAAAATTGGATTTTATTTTACGTTTTCCTTTCCAATATCAAATGCGTATTTTGTTTTTCAAGAATAAAACCTGTTGTCAATCAAATGAATATGTTTATTATTTTTTCTCAGAACATTTCACTTGTTCACCCCCAGTACTTTATTATTATGTACACAACCCTGAAGATATATGGAGTTGCCCTTATGAAGGCCTTTTAATGTTCTTCTGATGATAGAGATGAATAAAATTATGTCGACTTCATTACAAATTACACATCCAAAAGTGAGATGGGATTAGAGACTTTGAGTATATAAATTTTCCACTTCTTTTCCTTCATCGTTCATGCGAGGAAGGAGTTTTTGTATTTGCCAGGAGGATTTTGCGTTCCCTCTCACTTACTTTATTGCGTATCTCGTCATGTATCATAAATATGTGATTTCACCCAGTGCGAAGGCGAGGAATTTGTGCGGAAAAACAGTACGGGAAAACTCCCTTGGCAGCCATATGGAATTCTTCATCATTTTTCGCCCACTTTGCATGCATAATTTAGCTGAAAGATGAAATCTTACGGCTTACCTGTAGCATGTGCCGCTAGTAAATCTCTCGAGGACGATCCCGGTTTCGTGGCATTAACACCGAGTGCAGACACTCTAACGGAGAATCTTGCTCCAGATTTCTGGCGTCTCTCATTGATGCCACGATAGAGCCAGGAAATGGCACAAGGAATAGCTCCCAACTCACCAGCACCACTTATCGATCCCATCATCGACTTGGATTGCCCTTGAATGAGGAAAATTGATATGACACAAAATGCATTTGCCACATCAATTTCTCAGGATTCTCTCACACACCCCCTCAAATCATCCATCGGTAAATCATTTTGAAATGCAAATCAACCGAAATTGAGTTTGAACGTCATCCACCGCATCCATCTCCCCTATATAACGTAAAAATTCCCATTTTTCGTTTCTGCGTGCCTCATGGCGAGACCCCTGACGAGGGTGAGTTGAGAGTTCACGCGCGAAATTTATGATGTTTACCGAATTACACGCAACAACAGTTTGTGATGGTCAAGGGGTGTTCAACTGACGCGTTTCCCAATGCCTCGTAATAAGTGATGGAAGTAGATTTGCCACATGAAGCGTATTGGATAAATTGGGGCGATT
>CAKKOB020000340.1:6598-27926 GCA_918844115.2 Phlebotomus perniciosus | reverse complement strand
TTTGGAATCCACAGCGACCCTCATGAGTATATCGTGTAGTTTGAAGGGTCGCTGTGGATTCCAAATACGGTCACACTTCGACTCTACTATTTACCACCAAGTTTCAGCTGATAAGCGAATTGCATTACATCCCGAAGTGGCCCACCGAATCCCAGCTTGCAAAGCTAAACTTGGCGTGTGCTTTGCCATTTTTATTTACCACCAAGTTTCAGCTGATTTTCTCTCCCATTCACACGAGCTCTTTCTTTTTCGATATTGCCATTTTCAATCGGTTCAAAACCGGTTGATGTTAGTTCAGGATTATAGGAAATTCGAAAAACTTTTTAATGAGTACCACCCTGATGCGTTTGGGGCTCAAAATAATAATAACCGATTCCAATCGGTTCAAAAAAGTTTCGGACCGGTTCAAGATTGTAGAAAATTCAAAGACCTTTCTAATGAGTACCCACATGATGGGTTTGGGGCTCAAAAAAAAACAATAACCGATTCCAACCGGTTCAGAACCGGTTCGGATCGGTTCAGAATTGTAGAAAAATCAAAGACCTTTCTAATGAGTACCCAAATGAGGGGGTAGGGTCTTAAAAAACTCGCAAAATCGCTGTTTTAAACATTTGACCTTGAAAAACCTATATTCAAGGTGAATGTACAGGGTAGTGTGACCTATCGTTGGAAAGCTCTCGACCTCAGCTACAACGTGTTAAAATTTGAGACCGATCCATGCCATTAGAGCCGAGCTATTTAAGAAATAAGATTTTGGGGTGTTTCAAAATGGCGGATGTGGGGGTGGGGGTGAAATTTGACATCACCATTTTGTAGCGGCTCGCTGATATAAGACCTTTGCCGAAAACCGGAAGTTGATATCTCTCACCGTTCTCTCGCTATATGCCGTTATACGACAGACGGACGGCGCACATGATTTTCGGAATGTGGGGACCCTAATTCGTGGAGCACCCCTAGTCCGGGGTCTCGGGGCTGACTTCGATTTTGGTGACCCATTACAATAAGCTGGGATTAGGGAATCCCAGCTAAAAAATTACTACACGGGTTCATCCCCAGAAGAATGCTCGCGAGAAGCTCAGATGAGGGAGGAAAAAGCTCTCGAGTGTTAGGAGAGAAATGTCAGTACGATTGAGGGTGAGTTAGAAGAGAGGAAAAAACTGATGGGATTTCTGTTATCTGATTAAAATATCCAAAAAGCAAAAACCTTCGGGCTTGATCCCTTCCACCTCCCCCGTGTTGTTTCAAAACCCAGCTCCCGCTGCCTCAAATGATTTTATCGTTTCCCATTCTCGTGCTCTTTTTATTTTTCTACACCAACCCCGCGTCATTCAATTCTATCGGGGGTGGAGAGGGAGGGGGGGGGGCTGTACACAAAAGCTCCATCCCGAGTCATTTTTCGCATTTCGGAAATAAATACATATACACCAGACAATAAAATAAAAGAGTAATGTTACGAGTGAAAAGCATGGAGAGCCTCGAAAAAACATACACAATTCTGGCTTTTCCATAAATTTAAAACTTGTCAATAGGAAAGGCAGAAGGCAAATAAACACACGTAGTCGAGAATATAGCTTCCCCAATTCCCATCTCACCACCCCCGCGACCTCACCCCGCTCTATCAATCCATGGATGCCTTTTCTTTCTCAACTCTCGGCACCATCCAGGGGTATTTGCCATGAGAAACGTGTACCCAAGATATCGGAAGACTCCATTTCCTTCTCCCCGTTTTTGCATTCAAATGATAGCATCTGGGCCATATTTCACTTGTCACTGGGAATTATTAATACATCCCAGTCTTGCCACCCCAACCTCCCCAGCTCCCATTGTCACCGGGTAGGTACTGCCGTATACCCTAACCCATCCGCCCTAATACACTAGCTCTCAGCCGTGCGCAGAGCCGGGAAAGAGTGTCTCGAAAGCGCGTCTTGTGTCGCAGGTGTCATCATCATTGTTGAGGGGGACAGATGGGGAGACACTCCATATATACCTACTGGAAGAATATGTCTTCCCCCTTTTCTCACTTTCTTTCTCACCACTTGTCACTCTTTCACGCAGAAATTCACGTGGGAATTTCTGGGCTTTCCACCCGGACGCACTCCTGCAGGTTATTAATTCACAATGGGGGCATTAATTAGGTTTAGAGGTGATGAAAGTATAACAGAAAGAACCACATTAATTTAAGCAGGTCTAAGAGGTATTCTTGGGAATTGCCTTGGTGACAGTGGATGATTTCTGAATTTATTCACCTTCAATGTGGTAAGAAGTGGAATAAATAGCGATAGTTACATGTGACTAATTAATTTTTTGGGAATTTTAGATTTGTTTTGTAGATGACTGTTACATTATTGTAATTAAAAATTTTAATCAAGATTTTTAAATTCATTAACAATTTAATTTATTCTCAATTGGATTTGTTTGCAATTAAAATTGACATAACTATTTCTTGGGTCTTTAAAGACTTGAGTACTCATACATTATGCATATTAAGTTTAACACAAGATTTGCCAGATTTTCAAAAACATTTTTCACTAGGAGAGATCATTTTTGATCATTTTTTTTTATGAAGGGTCACTTTAGGTTTACAAAAAATGAAAACTTTCTTAAAATGAATAACAAAATCAAAACAAATTTAAGTAAGTGGCCAAATATATTTATTTAAATTCTTTTGTTCTTAATCCTGATTATATTGCCAATATTAGCGTACCTAATTAAAGAGATTCCAATTTAAAATTTATATGAAAACTTAGAATTTAAAATTAAAAAAAATTCTTCAGTGTATAAATCGTATGTTAAATTGCTTATCTTAATTCTTTATGACTTTAAGGAACTTTAACAGAAAAAAAGTACAAGAATGAGGCAGCTTGTTAAGAGAGGAATATATAACAAGAGTTTACCGACTTTTTACCATAAAGCCCATTGTTTATGCACTTTTTCTGCGGGAAGCACCTTAGTTGAACGTGATTTACGACACATTTGGGGGCGTAGGATAATGTCATTTAAATCCATAACCCCTCAAAATGAGACTTGGGGGGTAATTTAATCTGATAGAATTTATAGCAACACTAAGAAGGATTAGCAAAGTAATTGATGACATCTTTCTGACAATTTTTTACCACATCTTTTTTTTCAACCTCGCATGCAAGAACATTTCTCAAGTAGCTGAAGATCCACTTTCACCCCACCCACTGAAATCAGATTAAATCAACATATTTTCCCATTGCAGCCAATCTCATCCCTCTTAACGTCTCGCAGTGCTAAGCCCTGTGAATCTATTTACATATAGACAGAGTAAATGCAGCGCGAAAGAGAGGAAGTTTCACATGATTTCTGTTTGTGAATGAGTTTTTTTCTGCGTTTGTCGCGAGGACATCGTTGGGCGGGATTATGAATAAATTTCCCATTCGTCATGTCAACACCCCGAAAAAAAAAGTTAAGCTAAAACTCAAAGCTTTTCGCCTTTCCTATATATTTCTTGTTTCCTCTTTTGCAGATTTTTTATCATGTATATTTATGAGTGGAAGTCTAAATGTGAGCCAAATCGGAATACGATCAACATGGATAACGAGATTCGAGAAAATATTAATTTAGCACCTGCCCTAATCAAAAATGGAACTCTGTCTTTATAATTCAGAAACTGTTTGAATTTTTCATGTAAATAGAGTTATAAAGTTATCATGATTGCATGTATTCTGTGCAAAAGCAAAAAATGCAGAAACGAGGAAATGTTAGGAATATGAATATGACACTGTAATAAGGATTAAGAGAGGAAATAAAATGTTATTTGCAGAATTAAGCATAAAAATTCTCAGTTATTGAAAACATTAACGAGTTCACATTTTCAAATTGAAAACTGCATGTCTTAATTGGATTATATCACAAATTTCAATTTTTTATAAATTTACTTATAGATATTAAATTATCATATTGATGATTTGGAAAATATGCATGTTATAAATATTGATTCATCCTTATCTGCATAATAAATTAAATTAAAAAAAATAAACAAATACGTTTATTTGAATATTCCATTACTAAATCATCATTTACCCATTGAATATCCCATGAAAGAATTATAAACATTTAATAGGTAATTGAACCTCATCATTAGGAGTTACTTAAAATATTGCAGAAAAGCCCTAAATGGTTATTTCATTATCACATACAATAGTGTTTAATAAATAATATGCAATGAATAGTACATTGTTTAGTGGAATATTCGACAAATTTGGGTAAATTTATACCAGAACAAATAGTTCAAAATGTATGTTCAATAACTTAATTATGTACTGTGTTTACACATGTGCTAATTAGAACAATAGAAAAGTGCATATAGCCAATGATAAATTCAGCTATTTATCTGTTAATTAACAAACATTGTTTAGCGAATTGGTGTGGCTAAAAACTCCCAAAAACATTGTTAACCCATTTTGTAAAAACACCACCAGATCAATACTAAAAGCCTCGAGGATATTTTAATTGCTCTTTGCTTGTTGCAAAGAATTCTCCTTGAAAACTTCGTGAGAGTAAATATAACTTTTGTAGAAGAATATTTTCGATGAGATGAAATTTTTCCCAGCTGCTCCATTCGCATTCAGCAATGGTAGCAATATTAAACCAAATAACAGAGCAGAAACAGCATTTTCCACCCAATATCTGAGATGAATATTAAATGACTGCCGAAGCCTATAACAAAAATGACGGAATACTTTTCCTTAAGAATACACACATACACTTGGGACACGATGTGAATCCAGCCAACCCCTCCAACATGTTCAAAAGCTCTCCCTTTATGGGGCGCTTTTGGGGTTGGCGGGGAATATTTACCGGGTTTTCGTATTACGCCACTTTTATTTTGCAACTTTCGCATTGTACGATGTTTACGTGAAATGAGTGTATAAGTGATATGTTGCCGGCATTCCGAGAGCTCGGGAAATGCTTTTGCCCCCCCACATTGAGCCACACACGTGGAATGTCATCCTCAAACCCAACAACTGTCGTGTCTATAATAATAATGATATTAATATGAACGAGAGGCAGACGATATTACCCCCAAAATTAAATTTATCTTTTTCCCATGTTGGTCCATCCCCGTATCTTTTTGTTTGTTATATGTATATTTTTCTCTAAATGCAAAAGCGAGGGAGATTTGCTTCGATTGGGGTGGGTTTGGGTGCTTCGTAATGCAAGATTCAGAAACATGTTCTGGTACAATATCACATAAATGTCGCATGCAAATACCATGTGAAATTCTATACCTTGAAGATAAGGCAAGATAAGGTCAGGTGTACTTTGAATAATTGAAACTTAAGACATATGTCGTTAGAATTTAAAGTAAGTCAAGTTTGGTATAGAGAAGTCTTGAGAACTTTGAAATTAAAACTTGGCAACTTGGCCTCGTTTTCTGGCTAATTTCATAAATGACAAACTTTTGTGGAGAAAACATTTTCCTCAAGAAAATTTTCTTATAATATCTTTAGTGCGCCAGAACCCATATCACTGCTTAAATCATATCACAACTCCAATCTTATACTTTTCTGAGAAACACAAATTTTTTTGTACCATCTCCTCGTTTGCTCAAGATGAAGAATTACATTCAAAATTCATTTTTCATCCCGGTGAACAAAAAGAGCACCTGAAAGGGACACATTTGAGAAATCTTAGTCGCAAAAACTCAATTCACGGTATATGTGGGACTTTTTTGGGCCATTTTTTTTGCCTCTCCATCTGACTGTTGCGAAAAAATGGCTTTTCACGCGAGAAGCCCCGAGATGGAAAAGTTGACGGGCGAGAAGAAGAAAAATTGTATGAGAGGAAAAAGTTCATTTGTTCAGTTTGGTACGTGTTCGTTGCCAGTTCGCACGTGATTGGGCTTCAAATTCAAATCCCACCACCAAACTGACATTCGTTTGCTGAGGCAAAACTTTATTTATTCCCCCACGCTCTCTGCCATCCTCATCCCACACTCTGAGCTTTTGGTCTGCATGGGAATTTTTCCCCATGCAGTGGCGGAAACTAATGAAGTCAATACAGCAGAAAAGACCAGTGTGTGGGGAACTAAGTGGTGCCTTTTTTGTGGTCCGTCGGAGATCTTTTGTAATGAGATACATGACAGGATTACATTGTAATCGTTCAAAAGGGTTTCACAAGAAAAGATTTATTTATACAGGAAAGTAAGGTGGAATTAAAAACCACTAACATAAACAGCTTATTAGCCTCTTGTGAGGCTTTTATTTAGTTATATTTAGAGAAATGTTCTGTCAACTATATTAGTAAAGCTTGTTTAGATTTGTAAAGCTTAAGTAAGATCAGTATTAAGTCTATCCAAAGGAGAAACTAGCAAGGGGGAGATAGATATAATGATCTAAAATGGTGTACTTTTCAATGAAATTACGCAAGCATTATTATAGAAGCAAAGTTGAAGTGATAACAAGCTCTCAAAGAGTTTTTTCCAAGATCAAAAACTTTATACATAGAAAGGTTTCTTAAGAGCTTCAGCATATTTAATTGTGTGAGCTTTGAAATTTTTTTGACAGCTTTTTAGTCAGTTTGTATGCTTATTTTGAGCTTTTTAAGATGAATTTGGCTTTCACTAAATGCATCGAGTTTCAGGAGAAATTGCTGATATTATCATTTGAAGATTTTCTAGAGCTTTTCTATAGTAATTCCCAAGCTTTCCTGTAAGCTTTCACAATCTTTAAAATTCCTGAAAATGGAAAAGCTTACGGATGCTAAAGCAGTTCATTTAGGGCTTTTAGTACAACTTTCATTCAAAGGTCTATTTTTTGGAATTCCACAATTTTGAAAAACTTAAATTCTTTTTGATCTGCAGAAAATCATAAGTTTTTCATCAGATATTTCTTTGGTTAAACTTCTTAAGAGCTTTCACATAATTTTCTCAAGTTTTTTTTTGTGAAGGTGTTACTATTAAAGACATTAAATTAAGCCAGGATTTATTTGACAATATTGTGGCTTCTTTCAACTAAATCACTCATAAATGGTTTAACCAAAAAATCCAAACTTTATTTGAAGATTTCACTGCGTTTATTAAGAGTGTCTCATTTAATTTTGATTGATTGTGCACGAAGTTTGATATATCTGCAACATTTCTATAACGGAAGAATCATTATATTCAAGAAGAATAATCCAAACTCAAGCCCTAAACTCTTAATATTCCATCAATCTTGATGGCCTCTTGATTGCATTCATATGCACGACATTTAATTAATCAACACGAAAATAAATCAACAAATCACTCAATGACCACCCAAAATGCATTGCAGAGCCCAAATAGTTTATCGCAAAAGACCTTTCATCGCTAAAAGGTTCAACAATGTGGTTGAAATTCCAATATTCCAGATCAAAAGATTCTAATTTTGGCCACGAAACCACAATAAATCATCATGTAAAGATAAATATCTGTCGCGGTGCCATAAGAAAATCGTCTGAATTACCTCTTTGTCGTGGACATGCTCATATTTTGGTATCGGCTACAATGTCAATATGTGATCCATTCGATGCTGGGCGTTTTGGGTGACTCCTGTGGCCGTGCCGAGGGAGTGTGTCGCCCAAATGCCACCCACATGCACGTCTCACTCAATCCACAGTATTAACCACTATTCTGCTGCATGGAATAATCATCCAGCGATCGAGGGCCAGAGAGTAGCAAATTGAAATGGTCACTCAACGTGCGGTTATTGATCACAGAAGCAGAATTGGGTGTTTCCGCTGAGTTCACTGTCCACTCCAGATTCCGGATGGAATCACCAAATTGGCAGATTTTTTCGCCATTCCACACTTTTCGTCACGTTCTCACTGTCTCTGATGGTGGTTCGAAAAAAAAACCAACTCTCTACTCCATTTAATTTTGGTCTACGATGAAAATGTTGAGCAAATAAAATAATCAATGACACTTGAACCACCCACTCGCCTTTCAATCAATTCGCGTGACTTTCACCCCGGCTATTTTCCCTTCCGCACTTCCCATTTCAATTTAGCAAATGTTCCACCAAAGTCTCATCACATGTTGGAAATTCGGGCTGGTGTAGTTATTTTTGGGTGAAAAAAAAAACTTCCCTCACGAATTTTCTCTCACTGTGATTTTTTTTTACTTTCCAAAGCAATGGAGAAACTAATGAATGGGGCAGACAAATCATCAAATTTAATACTCAAAGGTAAATTTGAAGAATTTCTATTGTAAAGTTATGTTGTTAGAATTCAAATTAATCCATTCCACAGGAATGCTAAGCTTGACTGGAGACGGAATTATTATAGGTAATATTTGTGATGAATTGGATGCCCTCGTAAATTGCAGGTTGAAATTGAAACGCAGAAGAAATATTCTTAGGGGTGAATGGATTGAAAATTAATTACACGAATGTGTATATAAATGGATGTGGCGGCAAAAAAGTGTGCGTGACGCATTAATGCGTTTTGATTTCATGGCAAAAAAAACTAAGGGAGTCCACAAGGAGAAATATTTATATGGAAATCGGATGTGAAAACTCGCCTTTCCCCCCACAAAAATAGAAAGGTATTCGCCTAATTTGAATGGCACAATCACACCCAATGTGAAAGTTCACATAAAACACCCCCCAATATGGCTTGAATGGGAAAAATACAGGTTATATACCTATATATGGATGAGATTGATGGAATTTAGTGTTTAATTTTTATTTAAATAAATTGAAATAGCTGTGGTCGCTTTTGGTTCTTTTCACCATGTGGATTTTCCCTGGCAATTTAATTTATGCACGTCAAATGAAAATGCACTTTTTTCCCATCAATTTGATACACTTCGATGGCCAAAATGTATGCATCTGTTGCATTTTCAATTAAATAAATATTTGAGATATTAAATTCCATTCCAGAATGTTTGATATTATGATTATTGAATTCACCGCCCCCGCAAAATCATCATGGTTTTCTGCGAGGGTTGGTTGGAAGGCAAAAAAGAGGGAAGATAGAGAGCTTGAATTCACTTTTCCCTCTGCAGAATTTTCTCACAATTTCCCTTTGATGTGGCTATAAAGTGAATTATTGATGCTTCTGCGGAGAAGCTGGGATGGGATTTATCTTGACACTGGCACATCCACCACACTTGGTGGTTTTGCTGTGACTGGAGATGCCATCGGGAAGATTCTTGAGGGCAGCCAAAGCAACACATACAATGCAGTTCGCCCCAGAGTGATGTTGCGGCAAAGACCGGCGATTATACCAGCAATGATTGAATATATACGGATATGCACATGGGTTTATCCATTGAGCCAATCATGCATCGTTCATTTCAACACTAAAGAGCAAGTGAGACACGATGGCTATTGAAAGACAAACCATTAGCGCCGCCGATTAATGGCACTAAACACAGTCTAATGGTTAAAATAGTGGAGCTTAAAATATTTTTGAATAACTAAAAGTTTGCGTTTTGGCGGGTATTTTGGAATAAAGATTATCTTAAACTTATTAAATTTATAAAAAAAAAAAAATTGAAGATGTTAGAAAAATTTTAAAATATGAACTGGCTAACTAATCTAAAAGAATAAAAATTATAAAAATTATTCTTTCATTTCAAATTAAAAATAAAAATATTGTTTTTCACAAGTTTGTTCAAACATAAAATACCGTCGGCAAGAAAATTCTCTTACGACTTTTAAAAATGAAAAATTATCTATAATTTCTTAAAAAAATAGAACCTAGAATTTAAAAAGATTCTTCCTCTTTTAAGGTTACAAAATATTTTAAAATAAGTTTTTTGAAAACATTTCTTCCTTTAAATAATTTCATTTTCAATTTTCACTTTTCTCAATTTTTCTTTTTTTGAAATTGAGATACAAATTATAAAAGACTACTAAATCGGGAAGAAAATATAAGAATTATTTATTATTCAAAATAGTAAAAATTTCCTCAATGAAATCTTAAAATTTTCTCTTTTTCGAGTTTTTGCGCTACGCGCTGGTGTAAAATGAATTATTATATAATAGAAAGCCTCTGAAGCGATATAAATTTCCCAAAAATAATACATTTTAAGCGCCACTATTTCCACCACTCAACTGCACATATCTTCTTGTTTCTCATAAAATGATGATCACTGGGAAGGATTTGTTTATCCAATATCATTTCAATTTCGTATATCCATTAAATGACACCGTGAATATCTTTTGAGTGATTGCAATGCACATTTCTTACAGCAAATATTATTCAATTAAGATAAATACATCTTGCACTCTCTGCACAAGATCCATTTAGCCGCGGCTATTAAATAAATATTGGCGCTCGAGGAATATTTTATATACCTCCACGACCAGCACAGAAAAACACTCTCTCTCTTCCTCCACGCCAGAAATTATACTGGGAGGATTCGCAAGAAAGGAGTAAAGAGTTGAGAGAATAAATTCCACGAATCCACTTATTTGTTTATTGTTGCTCTTTAGTTATTGTCTCTGCAATTAGTTTAATTCATTGGGGGGTTTTATGGTTAATGTTGCAAAAATGCAGAAATTCCTTCACCACAATCAGTCAGCATTTGCACAGTGAGTCCAATGATTCACTTTCGGTGTCTCTTCTGTCCACTCTGTGGCCAGGAAATGTTCCCACATCCACTACACTAGTAATATGCCACCAAAAAGGAATGATAAAGTGTCCTGGGAAGGATATAAAAATTGCACCACGAGGACTTGTTCAGGACTGAGACGAGAAGCAGTTGCTTCGTGCACGCCGTTCAACGGTGAACTGAAAGGCATCGCCGGTGTTGAATGAACACTGAAGACTCTTAAGCAACGTGACGGCATGAAAATTGGGGAAATTCGAGAGAGAGTGAAATGCGCAAGAGTGAAAAGCCTCTCATCAGGGAGTGAGGCTCTCTCAATTCCACCCTCCCACATGTGATCATGGGTGAGCATGTGGAATGTCCGAAGAAAAGAATGCGGCTGCGAAACATCGAGTCTCGTCAAATTGAGGAGTTATTTATCACCCCCCAGAAGCCATTGAATAAGCCAGAAAGGAAGATAATCAGGTTAGGGAGTTGATTGGGGAGAAATTGCGCCCCCAGACTTGCAATGCACCCTTTAGGGGGAATCAATTGTAGGCCTTCGAATGAGCAATTTTATGTCACCTTTCATGGGTTAAAATGCTCACTGCGAATGGTCAATACCATAAATTCTCACCTTTTTGTTCTCACCCACACCGTCTTATGACTCCAAATGACCAAATGTATTGAGATATAATCCCGAGATGTCGACATGTTTTCTTTCATTCGAATTGAACGGGCTGCGAGAGAAGTTTATTTTGGCAAAAGCAGATGGAATTTAGCAGTTTCCGATATTTCACGAATAAATGATCAAGCGGATTCAGGAGATTTGCATGAAATTTGCATACCATTTTTGAGAAGTCATAACATCCAGATTGAATGAGTAAAACTTTCGGAATCTCTTTGTGGTGTTTCAAAATGCTTGTTGGTGCATTAAGATTTTTTCTTTAAATACTTCACAGCGGAACAATAAAATACAAATTGGTTTGTTTGAAAGAGGTTCTTTCTTAGTTTTCTCAAAAAGACATGTTTAAAGTATTTTCTTTTTTAGGTGAATTGTTATGGTTATTGTATTTAATACACGTCGTTTGGTTAGTAGCTAAGAATATATATCTTCAGTATGTATGCAAGAGAATTTTTCGTTCTAATTTGAATTGGATTTTTTAAGGAACTAATTATGAGTCTTACAAGTTTATAAAAAAAAGAATTAAGAGAAAGATAAAATGACGAATTCATGAAACAATAAAAAACAAATAAAATTGAGAGAAAAGTCGTCAAATTTCATTGCCGATCTTTTGAGTAAAATTGTTAATTGAAGCATTTTTCAGAAAGTTTATTGAGTTGGGACAAAAACAAAGAGAAATTACTTTAACCAGTAAACGAAATATCATTTAACTTTGAAACTTTTTTGAGTTTCTATCCTTGAATATTATAGGACTTATTGTCCGAATGAATTTGGTTTCCGACATGACAACATGTCTGTCTAATCAAAAAGTTGATTTTGATTTGAGGACGCTCCCTAATTCTTGAATCAATTAAATAAATGATATCAATAGAGTGAAGAACATTTTATGTTGAAATCCCGATCAGGGTGCCAGAGACATAAAATGTTGAATAATACGGGTAATAATTTGATGAGAAATATTTCGATAAAACTATAATAAATTTAATCATTTTCAGTGTTTCTTCAATTCTCTATCGAATCGCTTCTCGACAATTCGCTTCACAATATGTCTTTAGCAATAAATTTCATCACGTTCAATGTTATTGTTTTCGTTATTTCTTTTGCTTTGCGGAAAAAAAATTCCCCACCACTAAAGAATTTTCCACAATAGCGTGAAAAGTATAATAAATTCAATTAAAACCCCTTAAACAGTGACGGCAGACACATTTTCAGTGTCATCGAGCTCATTTAAATAAAGTAAATTGTGTCCCGCATTGTCATTATATAGTCATTGCATATGTTTTCACATATATAGGAAAATGGTGCTATGTACAAGTTTGGATAGCCTTTTAGGGAGTTCAGTGTGTGTGCTGTGGAAATTTATCTCGCTCTGTGTCTCTCTCACAAGGCGTACAAGTTTTCCATCTCAATTCCTCCGACTCTTTGCATTTTGGTCGCCCTTAGAGTACTTCTACAACAACTAGCCACTCATCTAAATGTGCCATTATTAACCACACCATCTCACTTTTGGGAGATGTGCGTTAATGAATGGGGGTTTGGTTTGGGGTGCTAATCCACGGGGGACCCACTCAATCCAAACACACATGGAAATGCATAATCCCTGTACCAAATTATTCTTACTACAAAATATGTGTAATTATTTTATTGTTCTGCGGGAGAGAAATATTTGTGAGCCCCAACAACTTGCACTTTTTGTGGCCCTCCTCATTCCCTAATCATCCCCCTATATAGTTTCGTGTCCTGGCAAAATCCCAAAGAGACCAACTGAACATGAAGACAAATCTCTTGCTCGTCCTCCATGAATGTCCCCCATAAACATTTTGCACACATTGAGGGCATAAAGAGAATCTCTATAGTACCGTGAGTGAAGTCTCAATTGTGGCCAGATGTGACCTCAAATCTCTACTCTTGTACTTCCAATGAGACTTCATTCAGTGCTTGAAAATCTGTCGCAAAGGGGCTGATGAATGGCATTTATATGAACTAATTTTATAAAAATCATTCATAACAACTCATTCAAGGCACTCAAGAGATGATGATACATTAATCAATGTTGTGACCGAGGTTGTGACCCAAAAAATAAGACCCCCGCATTGAAATTCGCAGTGATTTGCCCCCTATCTCTTGCAGGATGTTTGCAAAATTAAAGCATCAAAAGAGACAATCAGAGTTGTGGATGGAGGAAAATACCGGGGACCATTTTCATCTGATTCGCACACAGAAACGACAAAACGCCCGCAGATATAACAGCTGCTTTGTGGTGTCTCCTTAAGCACAATAAATATATGCATAAGAGTGTTGTCTGTATCAACCACAATCTTCCGGATGAATCTACCCTCCTGCCAATGCAAATCTGGTGCTTCATAATCATGTCCTTTGGAGTGATTGCTCATTGTCAACTCTGAGCTTTTTCTGATTGCTGCAAATAAGTTGAACAAACATTTTTCTTGCATCAACCACGTTATTTTTTCACCGTCCACCACAGTATGGTTGTTGGTTGAAAAGAGGAACAGCAAGAGGTTAACACAAAAGGTAAACATGAGAGCAACCTGGAGAAATTTCCGTTTGACTCGACAAAAGGTCTTTCCTCGGGGGAATTACAAGGAAAACTTTCTCTCTGAGCGAACAAATTGACCCAATTAGTTAAAGAATCTTTCATCAACACTCACGAATGAGAAATAGCAGGAATGGTAATTTTTTGCACGGTAAATTTAGGCAAACACCCTGAACATCTAGATAAGTTCTGGGAATTCCACAAATTTTCTAGGGATTTTTTTTTATTTTAAGGATTTCATGAAAACTAAGTTGAAAGAGTAGCTAAAGTTCCTGATTTCGTTAGGAGTCAAAGTTACAAGAATGCCGAAAAACTTCAAATTGAGGTGGAAGGGAAGTAAAATTTTGACCCTAAACCTAAAAGTAAATAAGGCATTTTAAGCACTAAGTTAATTTCAAACAAATATATTACCCAGAATTCAATATGTTTAAGAGAATTTTAACGCAAGAAATTTTGGCCGACACAACTTCCAGCATTTCCACATATTGTTAAAAAGATCCCCTAATCCCTAATTTGAAAGCTTTTTCATCCTATCAATTTAATTTTTTAAAAGCTTTTTGAGAAAGCTTGCTAGGAAAGCTAGGGCTCTTAAAGTAACCTTTCTATTAAAGTTCCTAAGCAAGTTTTCTAAGAAAGCTTTCTAAAGAAAGCTTTCTAGAGCTTTCTATTATAAATATCATTTCTATGAAAGCTTTCTAAGTAAGTTTTCTAAGAACGTTTTCTAAAGATAGCCTTATGAAAAAGCGTTCTAAAAAAAACTTTATAAGATAACTTTCTAAAGAAACTTTCAAAAAAGCCTTCCAAATACAGCTTTCTGAGAAAAGTTTCTAAAACTCTATCAGAAAAATTTCCAAAGCTTTCCATGAAGGGTTTTATTGCTTTCTGTGAAAGCTTCGAGAAAATCTTCAAAAGCTTTTCAAAATTTTCAAAAGCTTAGCGAGAACTTCATAAGTTCTAAAAATTATCGGAAAGCTTTACAAATTTTACAGATTTTTTCAAATGCTCGTAAATTTCTGCAGAGCTTTACATCAATTTTAGAAAGCTTTCAGCTATAATCTAGCTTATTTTTATAAAGTTTAGGAACTTCCTTAGAAACTCCTGAAAGTTTCCAAAAGCTCCTAAAAAACTTGTAAAGCCCTGGAAGAACTTTTCAAAGCTCCAGCTCTTCCTTGGGAGCTTTCAAGATTACTTGAGTTATCTTGGCACTTCCACTCCACTTCTTAAAGCTCACACGCGCTTTTCATTCAAATGTACACCACTTCTGACCATAATATCTCCCCCTTGTTAAATGCCAAGAATCTTTTCTAGTTATTTTCAAGTTCTCTTTTAGTTTTTAGTTAGTGGTCAAGATGTCCGCTTGATGATAAGAGAGTAGTGAGTTCAAACGAAAGTAGTTGCAATAGAAGTTTGCATAATGGAACCGACTGAGTTCTGGGAGCAGCCGGTATCGAAGGATACTGCCTCCTAACTTAAATCTTAAAGCCAAGTTATTATAAAATGAAGCTTTTGATCAATCTTAAAACTCTCTATTAATCAAAGCTAATCGAATTTTCTCATAATCCTTTAGCAAATCCATCTTTCCTATCGCAGTCAGTTCTTCGCCAGCTTCATGACGGTTATTGTAATTAGTCCTCAATGAGGTTTTGCCACGTCATGCTGTCTCGCTGAATATTTGCTTAGAGCGACTTTCACCCGTCAGATTGTTTGTTTAATTAAATATCTTGCAAGTGTTGGGATGTGTGTGCTTGGAAATCTCCGGAAGAGGTGTCAAGTGGGTGGAACATCCGTCACCCCCCTCGTGACTCTGTGCTCAAGTGGTTGTATCTGTTTGAATTGCAGCACCCGTAAAAGTTATGTATTTGAAACAGTTAGAAAATATTTTCACCACTGAATGACAAAGTGAAATTGCTCTTGACGTGTACTTACAGTTCATATGAAGAGTCCCCTCTTTTAGATTTAATTAAATCCCTGAGATTTTTGTCGCTCGCTCTCTCTGGGAACTTTTGAATCATTCTCAGTCCTACTTTAGCTGAGGACCTTCTGCTCTATTTTATATCCCTCCCCCGCATGTCTTATTATATTTGGTGCATGATAATGAATTTTTGGTTTGGTACAGCATTCCTCGAATTCCACAGATGGATTGCCATCCGCATCATCCTATATATTTTGTGAATTTTTTCTCTTCTCACCCTCGATGTTTTTCCGCTTTTTCCTCCGCTTGTTTGACACACCCGTTGACACTTTATTAGAGTTTTATTTTTCCCGAGCAATAGCCGAACAAACAGAGCCCCAAAAAAAGATACATATGAGTGTTTGGTATTTGTGGATGAGTCTCACCACATTATTTACAGTGCTCATTGAGTGTCTGCTTCTAAAATGCCATATAGTTTATAATTTGAAGTGGAAATTGGATTTTTGTCATTTTCACCACCAGTTAACACAACAAAGTCATGTTAGTGCTTGGCCTGCGTTGAAGAGTGAAAAATTGCTTGACGGGTGACTAATTGCCAGCGAAGAGGTTTCCAGCCTTCCTACTAATTATAATATGAGATGAGATGTTTCTAAATATTATTTCTCCCACAGTTGGGAAAATTGAATGAAAACATGGCGAAGAGGGACGCAAATTTTCACTGTTGAAAAACAAATTTCTCAGTAGATTGAGTGTTTAGGTGGGGAAAATTTTATTTTTGGACAATATATACTTGCAGCTTCTTTTTATGGGAAAACTTCTAAACACCCTCCTTGTTTTTCCCTGATCTTTTTTATTTTCCTTCTTCGTCACACTTTTTGGCACCCTCTATATAGCTCGATTCCGAGCCCATTTATTGCCTCATCTCACCGAAGCAAATCTCAACATTATGATGTTGCAGAGGGAGAGAAAGGTGAATACGGAGTGTAGTAAATATTTTACGCACCACTTAGTCATAATTCCCTTTGAATGTCTTATGTTGGGTGATTACAAGACTTCTTCTTAGCTCTCTCATTTTTTTCTGGTCAGATTTTCCTCTCTGTGTCGTGCCAGAGCTCTCACCGCACAGAATGATGCGCTTTGGCGTGAAATGTGACAAGGAAAATAGTTATTTTCACGGATATACAAGACGAAAATGTCACATTACAGATAATCCCAACATCTTCCGTGAAGTTCTTATTTAGGAATGATTTACTTGGTGTGGTTTCAAAGAAAATCTGTTGGTAATGGCTGATAGGAATCCTTTCTTGTGTAACACTGTTGAAGTTAAAATAAGATTAGAAATGAAAGAAAGGAGAATGAAACTAAAAACTGAAGATTTTTCCCAAATATTTGTCTAAGGAAACTGGATGAAATAAAAACATAATTTTAAAAAAAAACAATCAAAATTTTGGTTAAAAAATAAACCAAGATATATTATTAAAATATTAAAATATTTGAAAAGAAATAAACAAACAATTTTCAAAAAAGTTTTATAAGATCACGCCATTTCTTATGAAATTCCGTGAAATTTTGAGTTTTTGAGTCTCTAAAAACTGCGTAATCTGAACCAGATCTGCGAAAGTGATTTCACAATTCTTGGAAACTCAAAGAATAGAAAATTAAAAAAGTAAAAAAAACTCAAATTTTTTTTTCTTTTTAGCGGATATAAATCAAAATCAAAACAAAAATTGATATAAAGCAATGGGTAAAATTTTTAAACCTTGAAGGTGCGAGTTAAAAGGTAATGTGATTAATTTTCTATACAAACTCCAAATAAAACTTCTGGAGATTAAGGATCAATTAGCTTATACTGCTCAGCATGAATCCTCCCTTGCAATTTTCCGGAAATATGAAGGTGGACCAGATGGAGAAAAATGTCAGGACACCACCAGATTGTGGGTGGGCTATGTCGTCTGCACTTTTCCCTTACAATCCAGAACACCTTCCCACACTCACCCCCCCCCCCCCAACCCACACCCCCTCCACATATCACACAGTTGGGAGATGGATGGCTGGTCTCTGGAGGAATTTCCGAAATAAATCTTATGATTTCAGCATTTTATTTCATTTTGACTGTTTCTGGATTTATATTACAGCGCGCCACAGCTGTCTCGAATGTGTCTTTAGTTTCTATGTAAGTTTTCAAATACAATAACACTGCGGAGTGTCTGAATGGAATGGGTGACCGAGTGTGTTGGATGGGGAGTCCAAGTTTTTCCTCTCCTTTTACGAGGCGCAGTTCGTGTATTTGGATGAAGGGAGCTACTTATCTGCTCCTTCATTTTCCACCCATTTTCGGATGAGGGATTAACACATGAAAATCACAGGCGAAGTGCATCGCAGAAGCGTCACGGAAAATCCCAAAACGAAGAGATTTTCCAGTTGAAGGGCATGAGAAGTACGTCTGAATTTTAATTTAGTGTCACACTTGACTATGTGGGTGGGAGGATAAACCGAAGAAGACGTGAGCAAGAGACAAGTGGTCCCTTCAAATTTCATGACGATTCCCGGTAACAGTCGAAACGTGTTTAATTGCTCTCTGTGCTGATTCATGATGACAACGACACCAAACAAGGAGCACACCAGGCTCACCAACAATTCCAGTGTAAAAGAGCCGGGGAACAGGTGAAAATTTATGACTTCCACACCCGGACTGAAGGTCAGTCTGAGAGGTTGGGTGGCTTTTCTCGCCTCCCTAAAGACCTAACCATTATTGATTTAATGACTCTGGAACCGATAAATTCGCCTCACCTCCGCCCTTTTCCAACTCACTTTTCCATGGGATGAAAGTGACCGGATTGAACTATCAGGAGGGGACAGTCCATCCAGGACATCCAGAAGAATTTGAATCTCAAAATCGTTTTCAAAAATGAATTTTCGAATTATTTCCTTGTTTAATTTGTAAATCAATATCAGAATTGATCTTAGAATTGAATTTTTCTAATATTTATAAATTATTTTCCTAATTTTTTTTAATTGATTCTTTCCAATGTTCAAATTCACAAGTTGAACATTATTTGTCTAACTTTGAAATCTTCATTACTTAACATTAATCATATTAATTCTTATTTTTTCCTATGCCAACATGAAGCGTCTGGTCACTTTATTATTTAATCTGGGATGTTTGGCACCCATAAAGCCACTGACCCTTTATAGCCGGTACAAAGTGACCCCAATGTTAGTGCGAAAGAGATACCCAAGATCATCATTTTGGGCTAGTCTTTTGCCCGCTCCCCATGGATGGACAATGTAATAATGAAAATCCCATCCCCAGTCTTATCTTTGCGGTCGGCCAGCGTTGACATCGCAAAACACTTTGATTTCATTTTATGGAAGGCAATTAAATGCCAGCAAGTGGCCGACATTTATTAGCAGTAAATCATGTTCTTCAATCCCAAACACAAGATACACACAACACACTATAATCTGAGAGACTCAACTTGGCACATGATTAAATTGACTCTCTCTCTCACGAGCAACTTCTGTATTGGATTAATCATCACCTTCTCTGGCGACGAGCGCGACTGTTAATCGATTCTGTCGCTTCTTATTATTGCCTGAGAATATATGTAAATAGAGGGAGAGTAATTTCATACCTCACTGGTTGGTCGATGCTTGAGGTGAGTGTCTCCAGGTGAACGCCAACTCGTCCGGTGTTCCGGTATTCAAACTTGTGTCCGACACTATTGAAGATGCAACCGAGCTCCTCTGGTTCGGGCGTCAAATTCCCACCGACTGGATCGATCCGGCCCCCACCCTCAATCCTCCTCAGACCCTCCCTGCACTGTTAAAAAGTTATGTTCTTAATATTTTTGAATTATCTTTTCTTTCTTTCAAAAACAAAAAAAAAAAAACAAGATCCTCTTTAAGGTCAAAAAAAGAAAAAACTTTTTAAAGTAAAAGCAAAAGAGTTCTTTAATCGGTAACCCAATCTTAGAAAGATTTAACATTTTCCTCTATTTTTTGTTTTCCAAAAATTGGTGTTACTTTTTTCTTACAAAAGAAAACGATATTCTAAAATTTATATTAACAAATTTTCAAATTTAATTATTAATTTCTCGAATATTTTATCAAAAAACTATAAATTAATTAGAAACAAAACATACCTCGATTTTTACTGGTGTTGGGACTTTGGTGCGAGGCTTTGGCGGAGGACGAGCATCCGTCTGGGGTGTGTCGATGACTTCGTAAAGTGGCTGCTTGGGCTCAGCGAACAAGTCACCCCGACTGGCAATGATAGCCATCAGTTGACGCTGCTGCATCGAGAGGCTCAGATGGAGCGCCGGCTCACCCTCCCGACCGCCACCCTCGAAGGTAGTTTGACTCAACAGGTGCTTCTCATAGATGTTGCTCAGCAGAGTCGGCCCCCGGACGGCGTGATTCAAAACCGGGGGCCGACTCTGCACCACAACCGGAAGTGCCAACCTCGGGCCTCGCATCGGCTGATGAACAGCCATGGTGGGACGCTTAAGAGCCTGCCGCGGTCGATGAACGGATGCCTGGACAAAGAAATGGGAGATCAAGTTTCTGGAGCAAATATATAATCTCCCTCCTAAATGCACAAATTCCTGCGAAAGACCATAAAATAGCATGACATCCCGGCGCTCAAAAGAATAGATTATTAGAGGCCGGCGTGGCATCTCTTTGATGGCTGTCGACGTCAAAATAAACGGTCGGGGCAGAGAATGAATTTCCACGAAGATTTCCACACTTTGGCTGAGGCTAAAGAGGAAATTCTTGGAGCAGGCAATTAAATAAACATTGTTTGCCACTCTTGTCAGTTTGTTGATCTTATTGCATAAATCCCTCATCTTTAGTAAAAAGGTCGTGCATTTCAGCATCCATAGGATTTGGTAGTTTGTCAATAATTCTTCATCAATGATTCGATCTATTAAAATGATTGGATTGAAGGTTATACTATAATATATATTATATAAACTCTAGAGATTTTAGCTTTTGCTTCTTTTGTATTTATTTCAAAATTTTGGAAAAAATTCGCTGGAAATATTATTAAACTTATTATTAACTTATTAAACTTATTAAGCTTATTAAAATGTACATAAAATCTATTTGTAATTCATAAAAAAGCGTTTGAACGAATTTGGAAAGAAATTAAATGCCTTTTAAATAGATTTTTTTTTACAAATAAACGACCCTTAACTAATGACTATAATTTGTTAATTTTTAAATTCTCACAATTTAGATCAAAATAATAAAAAAAATCAAAAATTAATTAAATAATTAACCCCTCAATTTAATTCAGAATCTTTGGTACTTTGAGGACGAACTGCTGCGCCCCTATTTTCATCATCGTGCAATGCTGAATGTAATTTGTCAAGAGTGGGCTACATTTGAGCAAATCAGATGGTATAGGAGTCGCAGAGAGGGGAGGACCGTGGAGGTGTTTCCGGTTAATTTCGGTCTTGTTTCCTGACACTTCCGTCACCAGGAAATCGCATAAAGCAATAACTCCGAGTGTTGCGGAAATTGCCCGCGGAGCGGCGATGAAGCAGCGAGGGGAAAATGTGGGGAGTATAAGTCAAGAAAAAGGAGGGAACGCGAGGCGTGTGGTGAATTCGTGGAAAAAAGACGATGAAATTGTTCGCTCTGTAAAAA
>CAKKOB020000339.1:0-58745 GCA_918844115.2 Phlebotomus perniciosus | reverse complement strand
TTTTTTCTACTTTATTTTGATAAGACTTTTTTATTTGATTTCCATTTGACCCAATGCGAAATTTTCCACCGGGAAAAAAGTTTACACGATGAGTTTGGGCCAAGAATATTGTTTTTACAGGCGCCTGTCGATTTCTTTTCGTTGATTCGCGTAAATAAATTATAGCAATTCTGTGTGAAAACATTTCCACGTGATTGCATTAGGAATGTATTATTACGTATATAAAAAAACTATGATATTGTATTCTGGAATGTGTTTAGCCAATAGTCCTTGAGAGTTTGAGGAGTAATTGGTTTAAGATGATTATTCCATGACGTTTACTGATGGACATCTGTTTTTCGCTTATTTTCACACTTCTTTTGAATTTTCTTCTCATTTGCTTGTAATTGATTGTTTATGGTGTTGAAAATTTCACTCATCTTCTCCATGTGCTTTCTCGATGGGTGAGAAGATTCTATTTAGTGGTGAGTTATCGTATCATTTGGCACTTTTTTTGGACCTTGTTAGGCAAAATTTCTAATTTTGGAATTCTCTCAATAACTCTTTACACACAGAAAATCACTTTAGTGAGGAAATAGTAGGAGGAGATTTTATTTTCTTTTGTCTATATTTAGAACTCTTCTCTCATGTCCATTATATCCATTTTCGTTTTGGCGCGCGTAAAGAGCGAAAAAGGGATCAAGAATATGGATTTCATGTAATGCGAACATATCCATCGGACAATAATATCTCAGGCGTCTCTTTCATTGATGATGGCGCTTGGAAAAGCAATCTTCAGCTTTGTCGAGAGAGAGAAAAATACTTGATCACCCTTTTTCCTCGAAGCTATATAAATTGATTTCTTTGTCACATCATACGCTTTTTATTTGCCAAAAAAAAACATAATCCGCTCATTTTTCTCTAAGAAAGTCTATTGGGTGAAGAAGAATATGAAATTTGACTTATGATTGATGTTTTCCTCTTCTTGACATGCCCCATGTTAAAATAAATCATGAAATAATAATTAACTTAAGAGACTTCCTGGACAAAATCAAATAAGAGCTTTCACAACATCTAACATGAGAATCTCTCACTAAACATTAATCATTTTGCTTAAATTAATTATGAGGAGGTGAGAAAAACAGATTCTAAAAGTCAATTAATAATTGTGAGAATATTTGCAATAAAATGTCAATTTTTTCCCTCAAGGAATTACACGTTTGAACTTTAAGGGTTCGTTATCACGTTTTGGGATAACCCAGTTGATGGACTGTATGAATAAAATAAAATTCTTCTATAAGAAATTTTTGTGTAGGTTTCTTCTGTGATAATGCCAAAACTCCTACACAAAGTTCCCACCCATCTTGATTCCTCATGGGAATAAGTTGATGTTGAAGTTAGACGTGAGATAAGGAATTTTTTATCGTTGAAGCTCAACAGGATATTATTTAATCTCTTGTTTTTCTTTTCTCGAGACATGACAATGAGTAATTTAAAAGTTTCTTGATAAGGTTTTAACAATGTTGTCTCATTCATTATTTATACGTGATTCGTTAACTTTTATCAATGAAGTTCTATTATAGGTCTTTCGGTTGTATTGCAAAATTGAAATAAATTAAATGTTTGAATATAATCAATTTATATCTATTATATTATAAAGCTCCAAGGTTGGAGCTTTTCGGGTCTGTCTGGGATTTCAATAACTCATTCATGGTAATAAAGCTTACCAGCATAATTTAGCATCAATTTATCTATCCCGGTGTCATTTTCAGACGCTCGAAAATTACTCAACCGGATAAGATATATATACATTAATTTTGGGATTCTCTAAGCTTGAATTTCATCCTTTTTTATTTTTCTACTAGCGGCACAAAATGGCTACCAATTAAAAGCGCCATTTTGATAACCTAAGATAGTTGTTTGCTTTTATGGATTTAAAGTTCAGAAAGCCGAACAATAGAGAAGAAAAATGTTAAACACGTTAGACGAAATCATATGGACTCTAATCCCATAAATTCAAAAGTAATGTCAATTTAATTTCTTATCAATTTTTATTGTATGGAAAAAGCTTTTTTAGCAACCTTCCCCTTTATAGACTTTTTCTTCTCCCTCAATAAAGATACAGAGCGACAGACAATATTGGTCCGTCTGGCAGAAAACACGTAAAACCCAGGCGGTAAACCTTTTTTATGGAGTGAGCATGGCATTTTTGTCGGTGGCTCCTCTGTAGATCCTGACGATACAGGAGCAGGCGCGGAGAATATTTAAAAATATCCTCTTTAGGTACCTCCCAAAAACTCCGAACAATTGCCTGGATTTTCATTTATGGGTGGAAAAACTTCCTCCAGGCGCTGAATTTCCTCCCATTTTCATATTATGGCGCTTTCAACTGAAACTCAGACGTTTTCCGGTAATTGTGATGTTCTCAAATCAGTTCTAGTCTGCAGATTGAACAGAGAATCTGATAAAGGGGTGTTTTGGATCTTTTCTGATCTTGAAAAGTTAGTTAATTATGTTTCAGGAAATATTCGCAAAGCATTTAAAATTTTCAGAAATCAAGATAACTTCTGTTAATTTTAAATTAATTTATAAACGGCTCCACTATTGAATTTGCCTTTTGACTTGGCACTTGCAAAAATCCCGCAGCATGTAAGCTAGGCCTACCGTTCGATTGTCCTCATTTTCTCTAAGTCCTATTTTTGTGTGTGTAATTTTCTGGGATAAATACCAATGGATGGGTGGCTGTATAGCGTCCTGTGGACTCTTACACGCATACAATGTTGGAAGATTTCGGGTGATATCGTGAGAGGAGAAAAATTAGTCCTGTGTGTTTTTTGGGGATGGAGGGGAGACACAATTTCACAGATTCTGGTCTCCTGGCAACAACCGTAGATGTGGTAAATTTTCCCACGTCAAATATTCCACCCAAACGCACCATTGCCCACAAAATTTGCAAGCAAATTGATGGGTGTTTCTCAGGCGGTTAGAGGTGTTTGACTTTGGCTGGGAATCATGAAGGCTAATATTTTTTGTTATGAAATGATTTTAAGACTTTGAAAATCAATGAAATGTATTTAAAAGCATTTTCCGATGTATTCCATGCGTTTTTTTTTTCAAAGAAAACTCAAATGAAGCAACTCACAAGATGAGTTCAATAGTTCAACCAAGAGTTTCTATTTCACTGGGTTGCGAGTTCGATCCTTGGTTATAAATTTAATTTTCCTTTTTTTTTACCCTAATAATAATACAATTCAAACAATATTTGGAATATTTGAATTATATTTTTACGAAAAAGATTATACAAACCGCGGGATTAACCCTGTTGGTAGCTGCTCCCGTGAGCATGAGTGGGAAAAGTCTCCGAGAGTGATTTTCTTTAGAGGAAACTGGCGCAAATGCGCAAGTCTGACGAAAGATGACGATGACACGTTGTGAGGGTGAAAGATGAGTGTTTCCCGAAGAGTGATAGTGTCTGACGAGAGCTTCGGGCGTTTGCCCCTTTTTTCCCACTAGAGCCACTTTTTCACTGGCTTTTCGTCGTCACTGTCCAAAGGCATTCAGTAGCATAGTGTAGATTGTGGCATAAAGTTTTCACACATCGGAGACTGAAGAGAATCGCACTGTTTTTTCCCTTCTTTCCCTAATATAGAGCCAAAAAGATCTCTCTCTCTAATCTTCTTTTTTCTGCTGCTGTTCTGCGAACTTTAGAAAAAGCCACATTGAGTTTTTTTTTCTGTTTTAAATTGCGATTGTGGAGATTTTTTAATGCGTTAAACAAACAAAAATCGGAAGGAGGACAACAAAGTGCTGGGAAAAATCATCGATACGCCCAAAACTATCAGAATTTTCCACATCGGAAGGAAGGAAAGAGGCCTGAATTGTGAAAAAAAATGAGGAAAAATATGTTTTTTCTCCTCTATTGACTATTTATTTGAGTCTCTCTGCTGGTTCCGTGCCATCGGCAAATTAAGTTTAATTCTTGTGCGAGATAAAACACCCAACAACAAAAATTATTTGCGTGTGCTCTTAATTGGTTTGACTGATAATATAAAATATCATTGGAGAGATTGTTCTGGAATGAGGTGGAAGAGAAAGTCCAATGGTTGAAGAGAAAAAAAGAGAATATGTGACGAGGATATAATTTAATATTACTCAACACGCAAATTTTACCAGTGTTTGCCAGCTTTTTTTATTGCACATCTCTTGAGGATTCTCTCGCGCTCATCGTGAATGATGGCTTTTATCAGATTGTCAAGAGGATGAAAAAATAGCTGGAGAGATTTCCAAAGTATACCCTCTTTCTCTCTGTGAATAAATGAATTTATTGGGAGACAAAATCGCACAATTTAGACAAGAATCTCGCACAAAAAAAATTAATAAAATGTGACTGGCGAAGGTATTACCAGACGACAACAAACAATTTATATTCGGGAGTTGAAAAAAGAAGAAAATTTGAGCTTTTCTCGTGCAGAAACTCCGCCATGTGGCGCTTTCCGAAGGAGTAACAAAATGGATACTGGAGCGCCCTATCACCCATATTTCCTTCAATCATCTTGACTGTAATAGCTTGCCCAGGAGACAAGTAATAAGTAAACACATTTAAGTGTTTCTTTTTGGGTAACCCTTTAGTCTCCCCCAACGCGCCGCCCAAAAAACCGCTGAGGAAATAGAACAAAAGGGGAAAGGGAAAAGAAGAAGAAAAAAAAGTCCAAAGGCGAGGCTTTTTTCTACATCGCCCACAATTTATCTACTTGATATGGCATAATATTACATTTAAGGGTGAGAACCAGAGGAAAAGGCGATATACAAGCAAAGCTTGAGAGGATAAGAAAGGATATATAAATATCTATACAAGAAGAAAATGAATTATGTCGCTTGGAGCGACAGTTTTTTCTTCACTCTTGCGCTGCAAGACTTTTACACGCAATGTGAAACATTCATCAATTAGCTGATGTGAGAGCGTCTAGTTGAGTTGACTAATTGAATTAAAAGGGAATCATACGTGAAATGGTCGCAGCAGGAAGCGCATAAGCGGAGGAAAATTTAATAAAAAGAAAAATTCTGCGGAAAAGTTAAAAATAGTGTTTGCTGAGGGAAAAAGTTCAACACTCGTCCTTCCACTATCGAAGAACATAGTGTCTAAAGCTTAATACAGGGACTGAAAAATATTTAATTAAAAAAAAGAGAAGCGAAGCCGTAAAACGAGAGAATATTTTCTACACAACAAAATCACTAAACAACATTTCTGGCAAAAAAAAAAAACAAGAGCGTCAGAAATTGGTTTGGGTGCAAATAATATCCGGAGCGATAGAGAGAGGAATTAATTGAATCGTAAAGCATCGAATAGCTGGTCTGGCTTAAATATCGTGAGGGAAGTGATTAATAATGGAGAAAATGGCTCAATTTGTGGCTGAGTAAAATGCAATTATTTGGGTGAATTGCCAAAATATAACTGACCACCTTCAGTTTTTGGCCTCACAGAATCTTCTCTCACATCAATAACAGCATCGAGCGTTATGTAAAATGCATCTCATGAACGCCGGACAAAGTTAAATAAAGATCAAGTGCAAATAATTATATTTTCGCGTGGATCCCCAAGTTCAGTGAAGACGATTTTTTTCATGTGATCATGTCGAGAGGAAAAATCTCGCATTTTATTTGCGTTCTGGACAAAACCATAAATTGCATTTGACAAGACGTTTTGGGTGAAGCAAGAAAAAAAGAGCACCAAGAGAGCAAGAAAAAGAAGAAGAAAAAGTCGTCGTGAGAAGCTCTGCAGGAGTTGAAGATTTTAAAAATAAAATATGTGTTTAATGTGTTATATTTTCATCAATATAAATCAACCTTATATAAATGTTACCGTCCCATGATTGAGCGTTGTATAAAAGAAGAACAATTTAAAAGGAAAAGAAGACGTACTAAAAAAATTTTAGTGAAATTATTGGACAAGTAGAAAATATTTATTGTGTATTTGAGTGAATTTAAAAGAGTAAAAAAAAAGATGAAATATTACAATAATGTCAATATATTGCTGTGTTTAATCGGGTTGTGGCCGTGAATATACTTATAAAAATAGTATTTTAAATTTATACGTACCGTTGATTATTTATGAGAATATTTCAAAAAGAAGAGATAAAGATATATATTCATTGAAAGAATTATTTATACACTGTGTGTGGAAGTTTCTTCATATAAAGTGAAAGAGAGAAGAAAATCGAGTGAAATACGAGCAAAAGAGAGACATACGAAATATTGAAGTAATACTTGTTGATATGTCAGTTTTTATATAATGTTAAATATTTCTACGTGGACTAATCCTCCCCGAAGAGAGAGTTATCAGTAGATGTTTCAGAGAGAGCCAAAGAGTATAAAAAAAATCATTAAACTTTTCGTACCACCGTTAAAAGATGTGTATCAAAATATTGTGAAGAAAAATAGACGAGAAAAAAATCAGTAACAAAAACTGTCTTAATAGTAATTAGTAAATTTTTGTATAAAGCAAAGTTAGAAGTGAGTGTTTTAAAGGTATATTAAACGTTAGTACTTTTGTATGTTGAAACAAAAACCAAAACAAAAAAATCCCACGAGGGATTAAACTAAAAAAAGGAAGCATCACAAACGGCTTTAAAAAAAACACTGATTTGGGTATAAATTACACCGAATCGTGTCCACATTTGAAAGAGCACAAAAAAGCAGCGAAACTTTTTTATTACTCGTCCCTAAAAATGGATTATCAGTGTATTGTGGTGTACACAATTGTTCGGATTGCGCCATTCTACCCTCCGCAATCCAGCATTGTGGATGCAAAGACCAAAGAGAGTGGATGCCTTGACTGGCTCAAGGCTCAGATCAAAAGGTAATAATGGTGAAAGCGCTGTAAAGCTCTCTCTCTCTCCCTTCTGACTCTTCCTTTTGTCCATCATAACACTATCTTATATGGTGATTCTACGTGGCAAATTGTCCCCTCCACGGGATGATACGCGCAACAAATCCGCTTGATTTTGCACACACAAAACACCCTCTCATTATTTAATACTCAAAGCCAAAGCTTATGGATTTTCTATCCCCATCCCTATCTACCACTATGTTGAAAGAAGATTGATGAGCTTGAGGAGGAAATAATATTTGAAAATCAGCGCAAGTGACTTTGTGGGGTGCTTTGACTCGTAGGAGAAAGAAGTCAATGATATTTTAAGAAAAAAAAAGTAGTTTTAAGGAGTCACCGGTATCATGACGGGAAATATCCGATTCAAAGGCAATAAAATCTATTTAGAATCGATTAAAAAATTTTCAGGATTGTTGGAAATTCGAAGAACTTTCCAAAAAGCACCCATATGTTGTGGTTATGTCGAGAAAAACTCCTTAAATGACTATTTAATATTTTTGACCTTGAAAAACCGCTAGAACAAAAGACTGTCTAGTGAATTTCCTAAACATTTGCGAAAATGAAAGAAATCGTTGTGTTAGTTATCGAGATATATACAAAAAACATGTTTTATAGGGGAAGGCCGAATTTATGGTAAAAGTCAAGAGTCTCCCGAAGATCCCTGAGTCGCCCGAAGACACGAAGTTCTATGTGCAACCGTTCGGCCTCCAAGTTAATAACAGACAGTCATACGGACGGCCGGACAAACGCTTCGTCGTCATGTTTAATAACATTAAAATAATAATATACTTAAGTTTATGGAAAGGTCACTTTGGACTTTTTTGCCAAATTAGATGGATTCTAATATTACTCTCCTTACGCGACTGAGAGGGGGCCTAAGGGCGTGTTGGGGCAATAAAATATCACAAAATATCAATTAAATGAGATACGCGGAGACATGAAAACTTTTACGCTTTCACAAAAGGTCCCTTTCTCACTTTTCCCTTTCATTTTTTTCCGCATTATTATCTCTGTACTTCGAGACCTTTTTAATCATTTTTCCCGCTAGGCTTTGCGTTTTATAGGTCACCCGTTTAATTCATTCATTATAAATGAATTTTTCTGTGTGTCTAATTAGATTTTGGATGGGGGTGAATGTCATTTTGACAGGTTAAGAGGGTGAGAAGATAATCACTTTCATATATGAGGGAAAGTAATGTATTTGCTCATATCTCTAAGATCGAAGACGTCGCAATAAGACAGGCTTGCGTAATATTGAAAACACGTAAATAAATAAGTCGATTTTATCTTGGGGGAAAAATATAAAAGAAATTGTGAAGGACAATTTCGATTAATTTCTTGGGGAAATTTTGCCCTAGACTTAATCTTTTGTACGTTTCTGTGATAAAATTGGAAATTTCGTTTGATCTTTTCGTGAATCATTAACAAAACACTAAAGATAAGATACCTAAGTCGTTTTAGGAAGGATTTCGTCAAATTTTTATATGAAGAATGTCAAATAAATGAATTCTTCACGGTTTTTATATGATAAATTTTATTCGTTTACTTCGTAAATTTCGTATAAAAATTTTCATCATATCGCCGAAAGGATACAGAAAAAGAGTTCATCAAATTTGTAAAAAAAAATTGTCAAATTTTTAATGAAGAAATTTCGTTAAAAATTTAGGAAAATTCAACAAATTTCATTTTTTATTTTCTTTATTAAAATTTCGTGATATCAGGCAACAAACTTCTTATTTTCTTATCTAGAATTTATTGACTGCGTGAAGGAATATTCGAGAGAATAACTTTGTATAAACATTTTGCTTACTACTGTGCGTGCTGATTAAATGAGGGAGAGTCAAGGAGACCCTCCGTATGTCCCTCAAATCACAAACTGGACCCAAAAAGTCCCTTGAGAACTCTTTCTATGGGTTTCATTTTCAACCACACATAGAAGGTGGCTTATCAAATTTTCTCTTTTAACTCTGTGAACACACGCCGACTTTTTATCGCACTTGATGAATGAGCCGAATGAGTGGAATATTACATTAACTGTATTATTCACGTGTTGAAAATGTGTAACTTGTTTATCACAAAAATATTTCTGCGAAACTGGGGATTATTGTGTAAAGCACGAAATTCCTTTTTTTGAGCAATTTGACCCCTTCTCACAGTTACTCCTCAGATTTGGAAGTTACAACAATGTTTGACTTTTTCAGAGCTGTGGCTGCTTACTTGAGAGCCCTCAATCTCTCAGCCAGCAATGCCGTGGTTCATGGAAATTTGGCGTGTGTGTACTACGAACAAGGACTAATTGATCTGGCAATTGACACATACCGGAGAGCAATTGAATTGCAACCCAATTTCCCAGATGCATATTGCAATTTGGCGAATGCACTCAAGGAGAAAGGGGAGGTGAGTGGAATCTCTTTAATTTACTTTTTGTTTTAGCGTTTAAACAAATTTTTGTCGTAAAATTGAGAATTTTCGTCGTTTTGTTTAACACTTAAGTTACAGGAGTTACGGTTTCTGATGTTTCATTATATCTAATTTTAAGAAACATTTGATTAGTTCATTGCGTGATCTTTTTGGGCTTCAATGTCAATGAGCTAAAAAGGCTTAAAATTTCATGGATAACTTTATTTTATAGCTGTGATTTTTCCAGATTCACAGTTTTTTAGGTTAATTTTATGATTTTTTTTTGAAAATTTGAGAGCTTTTGTAAAATCTTCATTGTTTTTGCCTAGGGGGAGATATTATGATCAGTAAGACGTACACTACTTCCAGCACTTCCACGTTTTGTTGAAAAGATCCCCAAAGCTTCAGTTCGAAAGTTTTGAAGAGCTTTCATCCTATCAATTTTTTATTTTCAATACAGTCTTCTAAAGCTTTTTACAAAAGTTTTCTAAGAAAGCAGCTTTCTATAGCTTTTTATTAAAGCTTTTTAAGAAATCTTTCCAAAGCTAGAGCTTTCTAAGTTTCCTAAGAAAGATTTCTGGAGCTTGCAAAGAAAAATTTCTAGAGCTTTCTAAGCAAACTTTCTAAAAAGAAATGTTTTTAAAAAATCTTTCTGAAAAACCAACTCTCTACAGCTTTCTAAGTAAGCTTCTTATAAAAGCTTTCTAAGAAATCTTTCTAAAAAGATATCTATCTATGTAAGTTTATATGATTTTAAGTTTAAGCTTTCTATGAAGGTTTTAAAAGCTTTCTATGAAAATTTCAAGGAAATATGCAAAAGCTTTCTAGAATTTTCAAAAGCTTAGCGATATCTACAAAAGTTCAAAAAATTATTCGAAAGCTTTACAAATTATCCAGATTCTTGTGAATATCTGTATAGCTTTATATCAATTTTAGAAAGCTTTCAGCTAATCTAGCTTACATTTTTCAAAGTTTAGGATTTTCTTTAAAAGCTCCCGAAAGTTTTCAAAAAGTCTTAAAAAAGACTTCTACAGCTCTGGAAGAACTTCCCAAAGTTCCAGTTCTCCATGGAAGCTTTCAAAATTACTTAGTTATCTTAGCACTTCCACTTCACTTTCTAAAGCTCTCGCGCACTTCCATTCAAATGTACACCATTTCTGATTATAATATCTCCCATTGGTTTTTGCTTATTATTTCTTCGGAGAACTTTTGAAGAAGAAGTTCTTGAGCTTTCATAAATTTTCTTCCTGATGCGCTTTAGGAAGAATTGAAGAGAATTTGCATAGCGTCTCTCCAGACAAACTTTTTCGTTGGGTTTTAGAAACAAAATTTCTCGTAACATTATCATATTAACTTTTATCGATGGTCAAGATTGACAGTTAAAAACCGCCGATCATTGAAGTGTTAACACTTGTTATTATGAAAATTTTGGAGGAATAGAATATTTTATTGTTTCCACTCTCTCTCATACTTACTAGTTTTAAGTAGCATTTATTACTCTCATTGTATCTGTCGACTTGAGCTTTTCCTTGGGAGGAGAACTTTACCTTGACACACCCCTTAGAACGTCAAGCAGAGAAATCAATTATTTTGCGGCTTGAGAAGAACTTCGAAGCATTTATAAATCGCTTAACTCAAAAGTGTTCTCTTAAATTATTTACATCCTCATGAGAGTCATTTCAACAGAGCGGTTGAAAGAAAAAATTCTAATGATTGATGTGGGAGAAAAAATGTGGGTGGGAATATTTCTTTCTTTCCGTCAAGTGGGTAGTTTTTTCAACTCCAACAATGTATAAGTACGAAGAAAATTCTATCCGGAAGGGCAATTATGGTTGGGACATTTTGCTATTAGTGAATTTTGTTTACTAATTCATATTCAAACAAGTGGGTGTCAAATGGGATGGGAATTGAAGGGAAATTGTATGTAGAGAGCTGATGAATGGGGATGGGGTGGAACCATATATGAGGCGACTCTTAGCAATAATTTATTATTTACATGACCTCATTTCACTGCGTTTTTCTCCCTTTCGTCACCCACTGAGGCGCACCTCAAAACGGACTATTTGCCTTCAAGCATGGTGGGATTTCATTTTTTTTTCTTTTGCTTTCCTCTGTTATTTATTTTTCAAAACACATTTGCTCTGTTTTTTTGTTCTTCCTCGTGTTTGTGAAAGAAACAAGGTGATGTGTTATGCATGGATCCTTGAATGGGGGGTTGTAACTGAAGCATACACACACCATGTGGCTGGGTTTAATTATTTTTAAAAATAGTTTTACGTGGGAAAGAAACCAAATATTTCATTGATAAAAATTCACTCCGTGGCGCCTAAAACTGTCTTTCCAAAAATAAAGAAAAAAAATGGGTATTTTTGGTTGAAAAACAAACTTAAAGAGAGAGAGAGAGAGAGAGAAAACACCCACAATCCTTTGATTGATTTTCCTATTTTACGATAGAGTATTATATGCTGGAAAATTGAAGGTTCACTTGAACTGTTGATTTTATAAATTGCTTTAACAGTTGAGAGAGCTAAAGGTGTGCCTGAAATTTTTTCTCAAAATAGTTTAAACTGTATGAAGTTTTCTAGCAGAAATTGTAAAAAAAAACTCCTTTAAAAGATTTGATTAATTATTTAACAGAGCTTCACTTAGTTTATTTCTATCTAGCAGCAATTTGCTAGAAAATTTCTCATCGAAAAAAGAGCTCATCTGAATTATCTTAAATTATTAAAAGAGAGTTTGAGCAGAAAATTCGATAAACTTTTATTATGAAAGATTTTATCATTTTTTCTACATGAGCTCTCACCTTTAATTCCTTCCACTATGTATATGAAACACACTATACATATCCTGTGGCAAAATGTTCAACATTAGCATATTTTATTTGATGCGTCATGTTGAATGGTTTGCAATTGCTTGAATTTGGTTGGAAAAAAAAATAAACATTTTCCCAAATGTCATGAAATATTTTCAAATAACAAGTTGTGGTGAGCAAAAATTTCAATGTTTACCTTAAAATATATGGAAATTTTCAGTTTTACGATATTTTTCTATAATTTATTCTCCACAAATGTGTTAATCAAAACAACAAGACATACAAAGAGAGATGACAGATGAAGTCATTTCTCGGCTCAGAGTGTCTTTGAATGAAGTGTTATAGAAACATGCGTTTAGAGTGGCACTTAAGGGGCCTTTTGCATTGTTTACAGGTGCAAGAGGCTGAAAATTGCTACAACACTGCTCTCCGCTTGTGTCCCACCCATGCGGACTCATTGAACAATTTGGCTAACATTAAGCGTGAGCAGGGATATATTGAAGAGGCAACGAGACTCTATCTCAAGGCCTTGGAAGTATTTCCTGAGTTTGCGGCGGCTCACTCCAATCTGGCGTCAGTGTTGCAACAGCAAGGGAAACTCAATGAGGCTCTAATGCACTACAAGGAGGCGATAAGGATTCAGCCAACCTTCGCTGATGCTTACTCCAACATGGGTAACACACTGAAGGAGATGCAAGATGTTTCGGGAGCTCTGCAGTGCTATACACGCGCCATACAGATAAATCCCGCCTTTGCGGATGCTCACAGCAATTTGGCCAGCATTCACAAGGATTCCGGGAATATCCCAGAAGCAATTCAATCTTATCGGACTGCATTGAAGTTGAAACCAGATTTCCCAGATGCTTATTGCAATTTGGCGCATTGTTTGCAAATTGTTTGTGATTGGACGGATTATGATGCGCGCATGAAGAAGCTGGTGAGTATTGTGGCTGAACAGTTGGAGAAGAATCGCTTGCCATCTGTGCATCCGCATCATTCGATGCTCTATCCACTGTCACATCAATTTCGGCGCGATATTGCGGCACGTCATGCCAATTTGTGCCTTGAGAAGATCCATGTTCTGCACAAGCCACCATATAAGTTCTCGAGGGAGTTGGGCGGCGGACGATTGAGGATTGGCTATGTGAGCAGTGATTTTGGTAATCATCCAACATCACATCTCATGCAATCCATTCCGGGACTTCATGAACGGCATCGCGTTGAGGTCTTCTGCTATGCTCTCTCGCCGGACGACGGGACGACGTTCAGGAGTAAGATTGCGCGGGAGGCGGAACACTTTATTGACTTGTCTCAGGTGCCGTGTAATGGGAAGGCGGCTGATCGTATTCATGGGGATGGAATTCATATCCTGGTCAACATGAATGGATACACAAAGGGTGCCAGGAATGAGATCTTTGCTCTCCGACCGGCGCCGATTCAGGTGAGACATTTTTTTTCTTTCTAAATGATGGAAAATTAAAATTCCCTAATACCTAATCATTTTGCCATTCTCACAGGTGATGTGGTTGGGTTATCCGGGAACGAGTGGTGCCAGCTTCATGGATTACGTCATCACGGACGCCGTGACATCACCGCTCGACTTGGCGTCTCAGTACAGCGAGAAATTGGCTTACATGCCCTACACGTACTTCATTGGTGACCACAAACAGATGTTCCCGCATCTCAAGGAGCGCCTCATTGTGAGTGACAAGGCGCACGGTGGCGCCACATCCGTGGCTGACAATGTGGCCGTGATCAATGCCACAGATCTGTCACCGCTCGTCGAGAGCACCGACGTCAAGGAGATCCGGGAGGTGGTGAACTCACAGAAACCCGTTGAGATCTCACTGAAAGTGGCCGAATTGCCAACAACGACTCCCATTGAGACGATGATAGCGTCTGGTCAGGTGCAAACGTCCGTGAATGGTGTTGTGGTGCAAAATGGACTGGCCACGACGCAGACCAACAATAAGGCGGCAACGGGTGAGGAAGTTCCTCAGAGCATTGTCATAACGACACGTCAACAGTATGGATTGCCCGATGATGCAATTGTCTATTGCAATTTCAATCAATTGTACAAAATTGATCCGCTCACGCTGCAAATGTGGGTGCATATTCTCAAGCATGTGCCCAATTCAGTGCTTTGGCTACTCCGCTTCCCAGCTGTGGGTGAGCCAAATCTCCAAGCCACGACGCAACAGTTTGGTGAGTTGACTTTAATTTTTTGATGTTTTTTGGGAGAAGAATATAGGGGAAAATGGGGAAATTTCTCACACAAAAGACAGGAAATCCGTTACAATTGATATTCTTGGTTTTGGATATAAAGTATTTTTATTTAAGGGTTATTGCTCAATTTTTATTGTCACTTCGGTCACTTACCAAGTAATGGTCCGAAACACCACATTAAAGTGTTAAATACTGCCCCGTTCTCTCTCTTTCTCACCTGTTAATCAAGGAGAATTTAATAAATCAATTCAAAAGCATAAAAAGTTGTTAAAAATAGTGGGTAATAAAAGGGAAATTAATTGTGAGAGTTTTTATTAGGTTTAATTTAGAGATATTTTTAGCCTTTTAGCACTTAAATTCGCCCTTGAAAACTAATATTAGAAAGCAACTTCTCGTTCAATTTAAAGGTTAATAAATTATAAAGATTTTTCTCATTTTTTTTTACTTTGAAAGGAATTAAGTCTAAGTTTTGTTCAGAAGAAATGAAATTAGTTCTCCAGAAATTAATTTTGCAATGCAATTCACCAAGAAGGCGAATATTGCATATTGGTTTGAATAGTAAATCTACAGTTTGTGAAGTATCGATCTCCCCTTTCAATTGCTTTTTACGTCTATTTACCACCCACGCCAATTAGGACTGTCTTATGCAGCTGTCGTCGAGTCACTTTTTTCTCATATTAACTTTTGAAGTAATAAATAATAAATTAATAATTCACAACGGAAAAGCGACAAACATAAAAGACATAATTTCTTCATTTCTTTCTCGAAATTCTGTTCTTTGAGTGAAGAAGTGAGCTCAAATTTTATTAGTGTATTTAAATAAGCTTATGAATTTTATACCATGTCAAATTGCTTAATCACAAAAATGAATAAAGTCTCCGCAATAGTTTTTGCTCTCATCTCACTCACTAAGCTTTCGTACGGCGGAGGACCCTCCGTATTATAAAGGGGATTATCCTGTTCTGGGTGCGAAGGATGAAAAAAAATTCATCTGTATTTTATTAGCATAAAAATGGATTTTTTTCTCGAATGTGGGATCTTTGTTTGAAAAGCAATCAAACTTTATTCATGTGGAACATCCAATCAAAATTGTGGCTCAGCAAGGAATGACATCTCAAGAATTAAACGTGAATTTCTATTCTTCATAAACACGTGATTGGAATTTTTGATACAAATGGCATTGAAAATCTTTAAGGGGATTTAATGGAAAAATCTATTTGTCATTCGCAAAATATTCAACTTCTATGAAAAGGATATAATACCTACTTAGTAGAGAATATCTTTTTGAATGTTTGACAATATTCGTCAGAAATTCTATAACTGTCCCATGAGAATACTCCCATTATTTGCAGATATTCGCTAATATTCGCTAATATTCTTGGAAATTCGGGATATTTGCAAAGGATCCCCAAAATTCAATTTTTACTCATACTGGAATTTCTTGCTTGATCATTCTGAATCATTAAAATATTATTACTTCAAAAATTAATATGAGAAGAAAGTGACTCGACGACAGCTGCATAAGACAGTCCTAATTGGCGTGGGTGGTAAATGGACATAAAAAGCAGTTGAAAGGGGAAATCAATACTTCACGAACTATCGATTTTTACTATTCAACCAATATGCAATATTCTCCTTCTGTGTAATTGTCTTTTTATGCCTCATTCACACGAGCAAAGAAAGGAATATTTTTGGGAGTAAATTTTTAGATCTTATCTTTTTTATCCCAAAAAAGACTCCTCTGAGGTACCTATCTAAAAAACCGTTCAACCGTCTGTTTGTCTGTATGTTATTGACCCAGAAGTCAAACGGTTACAGATAGAGATCTCGGATATTCGGGAACCCCCCCCCCCTCTGAATTCGATCTTTATTTGACTTTCCATTCCGATACAGTGATTTCAAGTTTTTCCCCAATAAAAATGTCAAATTTGTTCTATAAAATTCGTATAAATTTTATAAGATAATTTCACTTTTATTTTCTTTTCTATCCTATTTTCTGTCTTTGTGAATGAGGCAATTTATAGCGAAATTTGCCAATGGATGGGAAAATTTTTGAGGAAAGTGGAAAATTAATTATGCTCTGCTCACTTGGCGCTAAAGTGATAAAAGATGTTTGATTTTGAAGTGGAGGAGGAGGATTGAAAAGTTTTTTCATCTGGTCTTTTATTTTTAAAACTCTTTCCTTTTCTCTCTTTCTCGCTCCAACTATAAAATCTGATCAATTGAGACCAAAGAGGGCGACAGAGAGAGAGAGTGAGAAGAGATAAAATGGCAAAGTGTGTATTAAAGATGAGGGGAGGTGAAAATGTTTTAGAGTTGAAATGCTTCACTGAGTGACTTCTGGGTAATAACATTTTGTGAGAGTCCATCGAGAGAAATTGACGACAAGGTGGTGAATTATAAATGCGGGAAATAAATTCAATCGTCTGTGTCTCTGTCTCGCTCTCAAACATTTTATGTTAGAGACAATTTTTCCGATGTGACGCAGATATCATCGCGCTTTGCGTGCAAAAAATAGATTTTCTATTATCTTTTTTTTCTTGATGTGCAAGGAAAATTTTTTTCTGTCGTCTCGTGAATTTATTCGCCATCACAGGGAGATTATTATCGCGCGCACACGAGATTTTGAGAAGAGAAGGAAGAAGGTGTGAATAAAGAGAAATGATTTTTTTTGCTGTTTTGGCAGGTCTTCCGCCAGGAAAGATTATCTTCTCGAATGTCGCTGCCAAGGAGGAACACGTGCGTCGTGGACAGCTGGCCGACGTTTGCCTGGACACGCCTCTCTGTAATGGACACACGACGTCCATGGATGTGCTGTGGACAGGAACCCCCGTGGTTACTCTTCCCGGCGAAACACTGGCATCACGGTACGTTTATTTTTCTTTTATTTTAATCTCAAGGATTTTATAAGAGAATATAAATAGTCCTTTTTCTGGTCATTTTATTCCGTCCCGAGATAAGAAAAAAGGGCAACATTTCGCAAAACCTAATACAGAATTAATTTGAAAGGAAAGAAACTTTATCATTTGGAAGGAATTTTTCCTATACAATTTATTTATTGCAAATTCATTCAGGCGATTTACAAGAAGCTTCATTCAAAGTTTAGGAAAGTTTATAAACTTTAGAAATAGTTTTATTGAATTCTTTTAAGTTTTGATTACAGTGTCAGAAACAGAAATATTTTAATACAGATAATTATTAGAGATTAACAAAGTTTTGAAAATTTCTGACAGGACGATGATTGTCAACAGCTTTTTCTAGAGCTTTCGAGCAAATCAGTAAAGTTTAGTGAACTTTTGAAACTGAAAACCTCTTTAAAGTTCGCTAAAGTTCATTAATTTTCTCGAAAGATCAAGAAAAGCTGTTTATATAAATCACAGAAATCTTTTTGAGCTTTCCCACTGGGATTATAAGCAAGGAATCATCCTAAGGAACTTTAGGACAGTGGAATATTCAACTAGAGATTCCAAAGGAAAAATCCACCTTTTCTACCGGAATTTTACCACATTTTTCGAAGGCATAAATGCAAAAGTTAATGTGGAAACCTTGTAAGGAAATGTCCAGCGACTTCCTAGCCTTGTCAAGGACTTTTCCTATAAAATTCATATGGGAAAACATTTTTATTTATTAAAAAATCTCTTAAAAAGAACAATAAATTATAGTTGCTTAATTCAAATATTGAAACCTAGGTATAATATTTCGAATTAATAATTTTTTTTATTCTACGGTTCTATAAATAGAACTGCTTGAAGCCAGCCGCTATAAAATGGTGATGTCAAATTCCACTCCCCACCCCCACATCCGCCATTTTGAAACACCCCAAAATTTTATTTTTTAAATAGCTCGGCCCCTATGCGGGATGGATCGGTCTCATATTTTAACACGTTGTAGCTTATGTCGAGAGCTTTCCAAAGATAGGTCAAACGAGATCCTAGCCGCATTAGGACCCTCGATAATAGGGTCCGAAAATTAAATTTTAAATCGGCCATATCTCCGGTTCTACGGATCCGATTTCGTATTATAACCTATTTTTCGAAACGTCCCATAAAATGCTACAACATTCTTCGCCCCCAAAGTTTGCAGCTGAAACTGAATTCGATACCATTACGAGTGCGCCATAAAAGAATCACAGCTCCCCATAAGTCGGCCTGTAGAGATTTATCAACGCGTTAGTTATGATTCTTCCAGATTCACAGCTTAAAATCAACACGAACATGTAAACGATGGCTTCGAACATTCCATGGGTAACAAATGGAATGTTTGAAGCTGTCGTGTGCCGTGTGCCAATGAGTGTGCGACGGTTCAAAAATTTCCCTTACATCAATGTGTAATCTTAGGACATTCAATAATTATTTCTTTAACGCAAACATATTTCGAGCAATTCTGTAGAAAATATCCATATAACATTTAGAAAGGTATCACGAAAATAATCAATATTCACACCAAAGATCGAGTTACATGAGAAATTTCAGACACATATGGAGATTATATGGTGGTTCCCATAATCGAATAATATTCATTCATCATATATTTATAGCAGAATCGTGCTACCAAATTATTTCTTCCGGCCGTCATATCCGGGTGTACCAAAATTCACTCGCGATTTTTCCTGCCTAACAAGCTCTGTAAGGGCTTTTAATAGAGCAATAGCGGGCCTGAAAGAGTGCAAACATACGTATTCCCGTCACAAATTGCTGATTTTTCTATCCAACTCATGGAACTCATGCCACTCCATTTACAAACACATGAACGAACATAAAAATTGCGAAAAATTGCCAGCAATTCTGTGGTGATTGCCTATGCCTATCGATATTGCAATGTGTTTGAGAATGGAAGTATATATTGTAAAAATAAAAAAAGTAAGAGTCAGGGAAATTTGACTACGGGGGTAGAATATTAAAATCACAGTGTGAAATTGAAAGGAAAAGCGATAGATTGTGCTTTGAAAATAAAAATTTGAATAAGTATTCAAGCAATAATTTCACATTAATTTCGGTTTCTCCTAGAAACATATAAAGGCATAATTTGTATTTAGCAATTCTTCAACACTTGAGAAGCTTGATAACCAAATGGAGCTTGCAAAATAAGTTAGGGTCGTGAATTTGGGGGGTCGAAAGTCGATTCAATATTCACATATTTCGGATTCATTCCTCTTTCACACATTTATCCTCCACGATAAAACACTCGTTTATTGTAGCCCAATGAAGTGAATAAAATCTGAGGTGAGAAAATGATCGGGAGGGAGGCGTAACTCAAAATAAGGTAGCTTAAGTCAACTAAAGTGATTCGGTAAAAGTATTTGGCACTTATGTATGAAGGTATAGGGAAGGGAAATATTCGAGAGGAAGTGATAAGAATTGCGCAAAAATTTAAATTGCCAAAAAATTCCAGCATTGTACACTCTCCTTTAGGTATAAAATATAATAGATGATGAAAAGTAAAATCATATTTCCCGGATAATTGTGTGCGGTTCATCGCCGAATTTCTCTCTGTGTAGAGGGTAGTAAACTATATGTTAAGCTATTTTTAGTAAATAATGTTGTAAATAAAAATCTCATTTTGGTTATCATTCAATTAATCTAATGAAACATTGTCAAAAATATTTTCTTCATAAACGTCCCGGAGAAAAAATATTGACTCCCATTCATCGTTAATGACAATTTTTCCCACCAAAATCATTTAAAATTTTTTGAATGAATTCACGGTTGGTTGGATTTATAAATGTGCGAATGATGATGATAGGAATAAATTTTATGGTGTACGGGGTGTACGTTAATATCGTGAGATCCATTAAAAAGTTTCAATAATAATTCAACTAACCGTGGTGTGAGGGTGAATGTCATCTAATTAATTTCCACCATTAGTCCCTTTTAGATTCCCCACTGATGGTGTGCAAGAGACATACCAACCAGCGACAGCATCGTAATTAGATTTAACTTGGTGGTGTTCCTTAGAAGGCTAGTGAGATCGAAAGAAGCTACATCGTCTTTTAGGCGGGTGGTGGAGATGAATGTAAGAATTGGTCTGACATTTTAGTAATATTTTAGATTTGACTCTTTATAAGACTATCGTAATTTATGGTTGTGGTAAGGGTATTCTATACTCTTCGTTACATCTTGCTTGCTTTCAGGAATAATAACATATTGTAAGGTCAAATTCCCCGCCTAAAGCAATAAATGCTCTGCTATGGCAATCCCAAGCGATTCGAAACGTAATGTCTCCCTTCTAGGACCAGCTCCTCTGGTGGTGGAGTAGACGACTGTGTAGTTAGTCGATCGCCTGCTCTCTATGAGTGCGATCATAGTTCTCTGAGTGAGACAGTAGTGAGTGGGGGAAAGCTCGCAACAGTCTGGAGCCCGCACCAGTCGATGCACAAGTAGGTCGTATTCTCTTAATTATAATATTAGAATAGATTAGCTGTTTTTCCCCTACAATATATATACTTAATTTATAATAGTAAGATTCTTTCTTTTGTCCATCTTTGCCTTTAATAAGAAGTCAAATTCATAACATAATTAGAGAGATTTGAAGAAACGAAGTGTCACCTGTGGGGATGCTAACAGTATACTTCATGATTACAGAATTTTATCTATATTTATTGGAGATTTTTTTGCTCAAAAGTTACCTAAATGCACTTATCCCGCAATTTACTTTTAACAAAATTTTATGTCGAATTCGCATTTGCCATTTTGCCACTTTTTTATTCCGAAAAACCGACGTAACTCCTAGAAATAAACTGAAGTAAGCAAGTACACTTGATTTTTCGTTATCTAGAAGGGATTGATTTATTCTCAGGTATTTCACTACATGATAATCTGGCAAAAATTCCTAGAAATTTTACTAAAAGACGTGATGGTTTTTTTCAATTTTGTGAACTTATCTCACATTATTTTGAGTTTAGATTTAGACAAAGGGATGGTAGTGATTGGAGAAGAGGACATGGGTTTTTGTTTTATTATGTGATTTACAAAGTACACATAGCAAGAAGTGAATTTCATTTCCGCAGAACATAACATTTACATGCGGTGTGACGTGGGCGCTGTATATAAGATAAGTGCAGAAGGGATCGGCCAGATAGATAATTTTAGATCTAGCTAGATCAGATGTGTTGAGACCGTTGAGACAGTTCAAATTTAATTTATATATTATAGAATCAATATTCTCGTCGAATTTTCACCAAAATTATCTATCTGGGCGATCCGAGCTTCATCGCCAATCCCTACTGCACTTACCTTATGCATAAATGGAAAATTTTACTTCTACACTGAAGTATAACATAAACTCAGTGGAAGCTCAACAGCAGAGCTTGTTGAGCGTAATTGATGGTTGGAATTTTCCCATTTGCTGAGTTCGATTTTGCCCGGACCAGTCACGAACTCACTGGCAACATGATGAGAGTCTAATTACTCTAACCATTACACCACGGCCAGGCATATCTAATAGATAGAGACATTATATAAATCAGACTTAAAATACTTTGAATTTCATAAGACTGATAAAAAGGATAAAAATGTGAAACTGGAAGAATCATAATTAAAAGGATTAAATATGTATATGTATAATACATAACATTGACATTCTGTATAAGCACAAAACTTGCTCAAAATTAGACACGTAAATAGGTTGCGGTGTATATTAGAGCTTCAATAATATGTGATAATAATATGCTATGTATGTACCTATACATACTCGCCAAATTTATATATAATATAATACAATTCTCTGCACAGGGTAACTTTAATATTTCAATGGGCACTTTGGGTATATGTATATATACCCCGTATATATAGTTCGCAATTATGTGTATGAATAAATATGTGAACTATGTAAATATATAAAATGGAGTGTGCATATCTGAATTGGCTAGATGACCCCCAATTCTCGATCGGATGTGATTTCAGGAGTTCAAAAATATCCATCTCCAAAATGTTTCATCAAATTTACCACTTTTTTCGACAATTTCGACTTTATGACCAGTAGAAGAAGTGATATTGGTTTACGATGTACAGTAGAGAGTGGAGAGTACTGTATCTTTTAACTTTACACGGTATATAGTATCCTTTGGTACTTTACTTACAAAGTTCCCTTATTTTCAACTTTTTTTTTCCAACAAAAAAATAAATTTAATGGACCCAAACACAAACTACGCAAAGTGAGGCGCGAAGCGCCTCGTGATTAAGTAAAGGAAAAAAGCTTCCAATTACTAATAATAATAATAGTTTTCTCACGGTGATCACCAAAATTTTTTTTTTAAATTGGCGTGACTTCCATATAGGTAATTAAATGCTTCGGATTAATCATCACAATAAATTTGAGAAATGTTTTACTCTTTTCCGCTTTATACTCGTAAATTGAAATGTTAAACTTTTCAAAGTCAAAATTTCATCATTAGATTGTTGTGAGCATATGTTGTGTTGCGCATGGATGAATATAATAGATTGCAAAAAATAGCATGCACGCATTCCAAAAATTTATCTCACAGAATGATTAAAAATTCCTTGAATGTTTGTTTATGAAGGTACCTGAATTGTATATTATGAAGGAGTTATCCAGAAGGACTAAAAAAATATGTGAACATCTAATCTAAATATATAAAGCAAATATTATATTTAAACACAATATCCTCTTTGTCTATCATATCTAATGTTGAAGGTTCAAAATATTCATAACGATTAATGCTTTGTTATACCTTAAGAGCTTTGAGCTTTCTGTTGATGAAGCTTAATGTTTAGAAATACCTGGACCCTACTTCGCCTAATAGCCGGCACACACTTATGACTTAAGTCTTGAATATTCGTTTGCTGATAATGGAAAGGAACGAGACTTAAGTCGTAAGTGTATGCCCGATATACAGTCCGTTGTTTTTATTACGGATAGCAATATGTTTTAGATATAGAAGACTATATGATAATTCATAAATATTATTTATAGTGAACATTAATTAATTTAGTTTTTTGTTTTCTTTTACTACGGAGAAATTATATATCTATTGCAGAAGACTATTTTATAATAGTCAATGAGTTTACCGACCAATCTGCATGAGTGTTTATACTTATGTACGTACATAATATAATATGTCATTTACTTGTATTCTAATCTTGTAGTATGTATGTTGAGATTTTGCCACCTTGTAATTATGGGTTGTTATGATAATTGTTTGCCATAAGTACACTCAAGTGACGTTGGGATTTGAATATAGCTGTTATGATAGGCTATAAATCGATGGCTCGTAGTCTAACTAAGAATAATAATGGCAACAAGGCATTGATGCAATAAATGCAATAATTTTTTTATTATATTATACATATGAAAATTGTATTATACATATGTTTGCATAAAAATAAATACACTTTAAGTGTGACTTTTTCGCCATCAATTTGAAGTGTTATCGGGTTATGATGAATTGTGAGGATGGTCATAGTGCAGTCGCCTGAAACTAAACTATAATGAACGTCATCTGCCCTCCTATTCTCGGACTTTTATACAAATTTAACATTTTTTCGGTGAAATTTGACTTTGAAACCATTCTTAGAAAATCTTTTTAAAAGAGAATGCAAGGAAAATTGTTAGGTGATTTTTATTTCTTGCAGAATAATTTTATTGAATATAAACGATTAGTACTGAAAACAGGAGCTAAAATATCATTTAAACCATTTAAGTCCAAAAATGTTTGACATCGTTCGCCGCTGCCACAACACGAGAGGGAGTAAAAATCAAAACACCTTGATTTAAGTCATTTGGATTTGCCCGTTATGTGCCTTATAGGTATGTTTGGTTGGTCGGTTAGCTTGAAAAATAGAAGAGGTAAAATACGCGTATAATTATGTACCTCTTTGTGAAAAAAAACAGACAGACAAACACTGAGACGCGATTTTTCTAAAAAAATATCGTTCTGAATACACATTATTGCACATGTATAATCTATTATACGATATGATTCCGTTAGAAATGTTACTTAGATATATGAAATCTTCTCAACTGCATTTAATTTTGTCACAATATTTGGGTGAATATGTAATGTATATGATCAAAATATCGAATGGAAAAGCATAAATTTACTATTCCAAATAATTGGCTGAAAATAAACGACTATCCTATAGAATTTTCAAAAATATATTCCAAATTTTATAAGATATAAAAAAGATACATGGCTCATGTCCTACTATAATATATCTTTTTGCAGTTATCTCAGCTTCAGTCTTAATTGATTAATTCTTGATGGTTTGCAGTATACACAACTTCGTCTTTAATTTACTCTGGAATGTTAGTTAAACACCATGTAATTGGAATTTACACACACTAATCACCACTATGAGAATGCGAATAGTACATAAGAAATACACCGAATTTAATAACATAGAGAATCCCTGGATTTCTCAATCTCTCAAACCCAGCCGCTCAACTGGGTGGTCATGTGTAGTGTAAATGCCTGCCAAAGAAGTTTGAGGGTGATGAAGAACATTTTGAAGAAGTTACTCAGTGGCGATTTCGCTTAACCGATGTGTATATGTTGCAAACACAGTGGTAGCTCCATTTGTAGTCAGACACTAGGGCTGTCAGCATCCAGTAGTGGTTAGATTCCACCCTCAGGAATGACTATCATCGTGCATATGTATGAGATTAGTATGTGATTCCAGAAGATGACCATGGGGTGAGTATCTCAGCATCCTTCCTCGGACATTCCTTCATCTTGTGACGAAACTGATGCAAATTGTTCGTTCATTAAAATTTGATTGCATTTGAATAATGTATTTCCTCCATGTCGGTCGGTGAGGACGATGGTGTGTGACTCAATATGGGAGAAATTGAATGGATATCAAATGGTTTGGAAGATCTTAAATTTATGGCATACGCATTATGTGTGGGAGACTTCTCCTGTATATCAATCGATTGTATAAATTTTTCTTATAGGAATTTTCGCATGCACTTCTAGAGAACTTTGTGAAAATATCACGTGCAGTTTTCTTTATTAATCACATCCTGATATATCGTTTATGATTTTTTTTTAACAATTCATCCAGTACACCAATGCCCAGGAATAATTGTATCTCTAAACTTTTCTTTGGAATTGGGCATTTATTAATGAAACTATAATCTTGAGGTTGCTGGCTTGATCAAATTTGTTTAATAATCATGAGCAAAATTCAATGTGACTGCATTTTCTCTTGTATATATTATAGAAGATAACATATTATTTTCCGCGATTCATGACTCAGTGAATGACAAGAAAGAATGCGAATCATCACTTTATTCGAAATGTACTTCTTCTACACGAGTAACTTCGAAGAGAGATAGAGAGAGGGAAAACATTCCAACGGATATAAAATGCTTCATCTGCAATATTGTGGATGAGCGCGGGATGCCATCATGGGAGTCTATCCAGATCTGTTGAGGCCACATATCTTCAAACCTTTATGACATCCCCTGGATACTGCATCGGTTCGTCTCATCCACCCTCTCGTCACATGAACACATCACCCATAATAGGACCCTTTCGTGGAGTTGTTGGAACTCCGTGGGGGCACTTGGATTCATCTTCAAATGTGACCATTTTCTCCCGTGGCTTCACTAAAAGATTCGCGGGGGGTGGTGGGAGAAGTGTGGTGGTGGGCTGCAAATGAGACACAGGAGATCTTTTGGGCGGTGGTAATGCCAGATCCCCTACTCCAGATAGATTGAATTCACTTATGCTACGTGGTACAAAGTATTCCATGTGATTCTCCATCACACCCGTCGATCGCCGAGCAGGTGTGTTGCGCTGGAAGGAGTTACTTGAGCGCCTCGGGAGGGAGCTATAACTGTTGGCTAGAAGATCGTGTTGTCTTTGTCAGGATTTTGGTGTCATCGCCACTGTCACAAGGGCCACTTCTTCGTTAATCGGTGACTGAAGTTGGTCTTGTACGCCAAACTTTCGTAGCCACGCTATCAGCTCACTTTGAATTAGGCTGAAGCACATGGCCACCACGGCCATCCCCACGAGTATATACCCCGACGCGATATATTGTGCCAGATGACTCTGCGGAGAGAGGTCACCGAAGCCTATGGTGCTGAGAGATGCGAAGCAGAAATAGAGGCTCTCAAGAACGCCCCACTGCTGAATTTTGTGGAAGAGGACAGCACCGAGGCTGATGTAGCAGATGAGTATCATGATGCATACTGATATTGGCACTGTTGGTGATGAGTGTGAGGTGTTATGGTGATGATTGTGACTCTTAAATGTGTTACCATTGTGAAATGTATGCGGTCGTTTTTCTGTGTCAAGGGATGGCAGTCCTTTTCCACTTGTAGTGCTGCTGGCGCTATTCGTTCCCGAACTACTCGTTGAAGTGGATGGGGACCGAAATCGACGGAAGATGCATCGCATCACACTCGATAGGCCCTCACCCATGGCTGATAGGTAAAGCAGCATTAGTGGGATGCCGAACAGGGCGTAAATTAAGGCAGCTATCCGGCCCCATTGACTACGTGGTGAGACTCCACCGTATCCTGCAATTAAGAGATGGAAAGACACGTTAAAAATACATAATTTACATTTTTTTTACACATAAATTCATTCCACACCGCCAAAACGTGCGTAAGAAACATTAGCATTAGAATAAGTTTCCCCTTCCTAATAGCATGGACTAGAAATATAGGAGGTAAGTATATAAATCTCCAGCCTTGTTTAATAAGTACGTTTCATTAAACGGAAAAAGGTACATTGTACTACCCCAAAAAATTCGAATTAATTCGTTTTCTCTATATGTCTTATTGTAATCGACAGCTAAGAAATAAATAGGAAAATCTTTTATATAATATATCTTTTATTAACATCAGAGAAAAAAAACATGGAACAAACTCCAAACCTAATCAGAATTAGGAGACGTTATATTTGTTTTGTAAAAAAAATTAAACCTTCAAAGTGTTTTTGACGCCCATCACAAAGTAAATAGTATTTTTGTAGTTTTGACTCGTGGGTGGATGGAGACGAAAAAACTGTAGAAAAAAATACTGTAAAAAATAAAAAAAACAGGATACGTTTAACGTTTATATTGCGTGATTTGGATAATGGCTAGAGGGGCTAGAGCGATGCGTACCTTGTGTTGGGGCTACTAATTTGTGAACCTGTTATTATAATATTTTTATTAATGAAAGTGTAGTGTTTGTCGTGGTGTATCGAGAATTTTAAATTTTTGAAAATGATGTAAGTTAGGAGTTTAGTAATTTGAAATGAAAATAATCATGGCATATAGTAAAAAAAAGTTAGAAACTTTTCTGGGTTTGTAACATGAAATCACTTGAAATGTGTTTTAGGTATATGTATGTGTTGCAAATATACAACCTTCCAAAACGTTCTAAATCATGAGGGGATATGTATATTTAATTAGTGTGGATTTTTTTTTTACTTTTAGCAGGGGAGTATGGAATGTAATGATATAAAATAATTACTTGTACAACACATTTTACTCTAAAATCGTTTTATGAAAATTTTGAAGAAGTTTCCACCTGTCTGAGGTCAAGCAACTACGATAGTTGCCTATACTTTACAAGCTACTCTCAAAATACTTGTAACACAAAATTAACGGAGAAAGTGTTGTAAAAGAAATTTAATTACATTCTATAAGCAAGCCACATCAGGGAATTCATGAGTAGGATACGGTCTTATGCTTTATCATCAAGAATACCTACTAACTATACATAAACGCATGATTCCATATGTGTGTAAAACTTGTAAAATGCTAAAATTACATTTTCATATAATACTTTTCATAACACTACAGTGTTATAAAATAAGAGTGGTAAAAACCATTTAAAGTTTTTAAATTATTTTTAATTCAATATTATGTAATAGATAGATAGAAGTTATGTACTGAGCTGTCGTATTAGGGTATAGGGTGGCATCACCATCTCATGGGACATACCCCACTTATAGGTCATTAAAAAACCCCGATTTTCTGACCGCGTTTACCGCACCAATTAATCCCGGATTTAATTTGTTTAAGCCGGCTTAAAAAAGTTAAATCTGGGATTAATTGGTGCGGTATAAACGCGGTCCATGTATTAGAATTTGGAGAAATCCAAAATCGGCAAGCTTTTGATTGCTATTATATGAGGAACTGATAAATAATGTTTCTTTCAATATTAAAGATAAATAAAATATGTTTTGAAGAATATATTTATTTAAATGATGTGAACAACTATGGAAAATGAGTCAAATCGTTAAGCAATTTGCTGAGGATTTTGAAAAATTTCATCAACCTAATTTTTCTTATCTTATCTTGTTGTGATTTATAATTTGAACACAATTATCTCTTCCTAAGTGATTAAACTTCCCCTTAATGTTCACTTTTTATATAATTTTATAAAATTTAATAGAATTTTTTGTTGGCCTATGAGTGAGATATCTAGAAATACGAAATTACCACTTGATGGGCCACCTCTTTTACATATCGCCTCACGAGTCCCAAATGACAAAGTCAATAAAATGTGTTTTTAAATTCTCTAAAGTGTTAGAATTTTCCATTACCCTTAACTATTAGAATATTATTTTTATGCAGATTTTTTAGTTAATTTCTTCTATGATTTTAAGGTAGCCCATGAGTGGTGAATTTTGTATTTTCAGAAAGTATTCTGAAAATAGTGGAAAAAGGTTCAACAAAATATTAAACAAAATACATATTTACATATATATCAAAAGGTACCAAAGAAGAGTGAAAATTTCATTTGAATCTGATAAACCGCTTCAAAAATATGGACACCAATATCCTTAAGTGGCCCATATGTTGTAACTCCACCCTATATCTTATATTCGACCATTTATGTAAAAATTGCTATAGATCAGGTTGCATGGGTTGCAGAATACTTGGCTAAATGCGCGTAACATGAGAGGATTTATAGGAGAAATACTGAAAATTACTATCTCATAAATAGCAAACTATTGATCTTGTGACATATTGACTATACACGGTATGTGAAATGAAGGGTGAAAACGTGGCAAAGGCGAAAGCAAAAGGATGAGCAAAATTTCTGCAAAAAAGTCATAAATAAAGATTGTGTTTCAACAATTTCTACCACATCATGCCATATCACTGATCTCTCTTCATCTTTCTCGACTTTCTCTCATGACCCATGCCACACAATTTTCCAGTCTTTTGTATACGCAATCATATATGTGTCGTCTACGCTGAGTGTGAAAAATGAATTTTCATTCTATAAATAAATAATCGCTTTACACAGAACACAACTCCAATATACAGCTTTTGTTTCCCAAGATGTGATTCAACATCCACACACTCTTCCCTCTTATAGGTATGGAAAACAGAATACCTCACATTCCACATCGTAAATGGCATTGAAGGTGAGAGTCAAATTTAACAAAACAGCACATTTCTTAGTTAGGAAAATGGGAATGTATTGCGACATCATCCATTTTTAATCAAGTTTTTAATACATTTTCATCTCTTCCACATTGTATGGTAAGCACCGCAACCCATCCACATCTGCAATGTGTCATTGCTGTTAACTCACTTGAGGACAAAATTCAATTTCATCCCATTTTAAGGAATTTACAAGAGATAATGCTCTATATATCAATTGAGAAGTAGAAAAAGCAACTCTATCACTTAACAATTCGAAATATAAATGTTCATTGAGCGGCATATGTCATCATTTTCAATATCGCGGGATAGAAGTTTGTGCAACAATAACTTTAAAAAAGGTTTATAAAATCTCCTAAATAAACTAAAAGATATTGAACCTTTCATGACCGATTTACTACTTTCAATGTTTTATTTCTCATCTTCCCCAAGTCATGACGGCAAAAATTATCTGTTGAATTAACTCTTATTATATTTTAGTATAAGGCCAAAAGAATGGATAATATTATTAGTGCTTAATTCATTAAAATATTCACCAGAAAGTCAATAAAAAAAATAAATGTAAAAAAAGTTAGACTAGACAAAAAGGTGGAGATATGTAATTACTTTACAAGAAGTATGTATAAAAAATGAAGTATTTAGAATATATTATAATATATTTAAAATGTTATATAATAGGTGTACACATATATTGCCTTTCGTAATTCTCATACTGGAATGAAGAAGTGCTTTTCAACAATCACAAATTGCATTAAAATATACAAAAATAAGAAAAAATAAGAAATGTGCTTAAGGGCAATTCTTGACCTATACGAGTCAAAATACTCAAATAGCTTATATTAAGTTGTGCCAGAAAAAGTAAAGGTGAGTATATAGCTTTTCAGCAAGAAGTCATGCAATTCGGTTATCCATCCAAATGAGTTTTCCGTGTATTTTTATTTAAAAATTTTACTTTGTGATTGTCTTGATATACCATATTAGCACATAAATTCAATTTTCAGTTGATATTTCAAACAGGAAGTTCAATGAGGGTTCGCCCTCGAAGAGCCTAAATATTTATACCTTGAGATTATTTTTCTCACATCTGCCATAGAGTACACACAAGTTAAATTTGCTGTCGTAAAATATTTATCAAACCTTTCCGTGTTCAACAGTTTTATAGTCATTCTGTGGGTTACGCTGGCATGTTTCAAGGGTGGTTGCCTCCACAAGCACCTCAACAACGACATATAGATGCGGTTGCAAGATCTCTGGAGGATTTTTTCTCCCTATCACTCCCCGGTTCTCTTTCCTTTGCCGAATCTCTTAGTTGGTGGATTGTGTTTCTTTGTCACGTGTCGACATAACAATTTTTCTTTCCTCTTGTTTAGGTTACTGTTTTTTTTAATAGGTTACACGTTGCTGAATATAAAGCATGATCGTTGTTTTCGTATTCATGAAAATTTAGGAGCAAGCAAGACTAACCATTTATATAGAATTTATTATTTGTACAAGTAATGCTGTTTGTACTTTTCCCGCACAACAGAAACAAATACTTCTACTAATATACAATTTCTACTTTTCCCAGTGGTGGTTGAGGTATTCTATTTTTCGTTCCATTTCATCTTGAATTTTGTATTCGTCCTATGTGGCTTGAAAGATGCAGAATCTTCCATGAATGTTCAGTCTTCACATATAAGAAAAAAATCACCTTCCATAAAGGATGACGGAAGTGGCAAGTATGGTAAAGAAATTCCTTCATGCATCCCTAATGCAATATTATTTTCTATTTTGCATGAGAGTATGAATTCTGTTGAAACACACTATAGAGTATTATAACGCAGGTAGGTATATGTATGGGCGAGAAAATTCTATGTGAAATCTTTTGTGCGATGAAAAACACGTTTATAAGGTCACTGGGGAAATTATTTTTGTTTTGGTATGGAAATGTAGATAACACTATTATGAAATAAGCTGAAAATGTTATGCATACTGCCTAAAATGTTGAAGGGTGTACTATAAAATGTTATATCGCATTAACTTATTGTTGTTATGTTTTTAGACAACATATTAAACATGGACTCTCACAGATTTTAGTATGATATACCTATACGGGATCGCTAAATATTAAATTCTGCCATCCAGATAGATTTCACCATGTATCGACAGAAAGTTCAAATAAACACTTCACATCTTCTATAATAATAAAGTTTCGTCATATGTATAATATCTCCATAGTGGGCGAAAAGTGACTAAATTTTACTCCGATTTTTGCATCTAAAATCGAATTTTATTCCTTTCCGAATACGCCACACAAGTATCACATTTCCCATAATTCGTCTTGAAGCACGTAGACATATCACGTGTTTTCGCTGCATGTTTAAAATTTTCTTTCTAATGGTGCGACACAATAAACACTGTATAGAGAATTTATCTAAAGATGAATTGAGCAAGAATATTGTCATTTGTTATGTCGTCAAGGGTAAATCCAACAATAATTTCCTGGGTGTGTTTTGGCAAGTACACATTTTCTAATTTGCATATTTCCCAACTGTGCCAATATTTGCACATTTGCATAGACATGGATGAAAACTCCATGTGATCCTTATACCCGTCTCGTCTCTTACTCTCACTGTGATATTATAAAACGAAAATGTAACTGCAGATGAATATTATATTTCATATGGTTAGATGAAAATCTTTCCTTACTCTCTAACTGTGATAGGGGTATAAAAGGTGAAGAATTCATTGAAAATATGGCCAAGAGAAAATCAATTCAATCAGGCATATTTATAATATTGGGGGGGGGGGCATTTATGTATACAGAAAAAAGCATCAGAGAGAAAAAAATCATATATTGAAATGGTAAATTATGATTTATTATTTATGGGTAGATATTCAGGGAGATAAAAAAACGTTTTCACGCATCTCAAGTAAAATGTGTTTGGAAAACTTGGAAAAAAAGTTAAGAGGTAAAATTGACTAAAGCAAAAAAACTTAACCCTCATCATGTAATAATAGTGAGTATTCTTGAAATATGCAGTAAAAGGAGTGTTCAATTTGGTCCTATTAAAAATTTGGAATGCTCATCATCAAGAAATGGATTTTCCCACATCCCTCAACTAATATATATCTAACGAAGAAGTTATAGATGTGTGGATGAGAGTTGGGGTACGTTTTTTGGTGCTTTTCCAGCGAAAATAAAATCCAGAAAGATAACTCCCTTTTCTGTATTTTATCACATAAGCCTCGATACACCCATGTATATATGAATACTTTGCTGAACTGAAGTATCTCTTCTCCACAGAATCAGTCTGTTTATCTGACATAACAACATACTGAGTGGGCGCAAGGGGATTAAGCGTGTCACGAGAAAAAGAAATCGAAAAAAAAGATAAAAAAACTTTTCAAAAAGGAAGAAGAAAAATGACACACAATCTAAATGCATATTCAATAATATCTTATGATATATTTTAAATGGCATGGCTCGAAAATATATTCAAATTTGAAATGAATTCAATGGAATGACAGGTCCTGTGTGGATGATTTGGATATAAGAAGCTATGGGAAATGGATGGTGGTATGATGAAAGAATTGTTGATTTTATGAAAGAGGGAATGAAAGTGTCGTATATTATGATGGAATAAAATTGCATAATAATGATTTTATAAGATGGTGAGATTTCTTCTGTCTTATATTGAAGAAGAGAATTTTTCTGCTTCTCATACTCTCTCTATAAATTATTCACATTGAAATACACAATCTCATGAATTCACATTTAAATATATAATGTAACGTACATATGTGAATTGGCTAGATAGCTCTTATTAATATTAATAATAATTTCGATCGAACGTGACCTCAGAAGTTCGAAAATATCCATCGCCAAAATGTTTGTGTGTGTTTGTTTATTTGTGTGTTGCAGGGTCAACAAATCGATCGGGATAAATTTTGGTAATGGGCATTGAAGTTACCTCAGTAAAGTGCAGTAGGGATCGACCATGAAACTCGCATCGGATAGATTAATTTTATTAAAAATTCGACAAGAATATTGATTTTATATTATAGATTAAATATGAACTAACGCAATAGATCTAGCAGAGAGTTACTTCATATTTAATCTAGAATTAATATCCTTGTCGAATTTTTAGCAAAATTAATTTTTCTAACCGGATGCAAGCTTCATGATCGATCCCTATTGCACTTACATTACATATGCTATGAAAACTTCCCCAAATACTGTTTACCATCCATTTAAAATTTTCCTATTATTGAAATATAAATCGCTTGGAATTACCTAAGTGCGTGGCGTAACCCTACCACTAAGCCGCAAAAGTCGGGGCACAAAGCGCCTCGTATTATTCATTATTCCTGTATTGATTTGACTTTTTTTCTGCCATGCAATTTACTGTTTGATACTGAATTGATGTGTCGCGCCAAAATAAAAGTACAACATCGAATCAAATAAATAAAAAAATGTATAGAGAAAATCGAATTTTGATATTGATACGTTCCAATATATCTATTTTATTCTTCGAGGCTTTTTCCGCTTCTCACAATAACGACGATATTACAATACAGGCAAGCGGTGGGAGGTCAAGGAGATTGCCATATACTGAAAAAAATCCCATAAACCAAATGATAAGGGTTGTCTGTCTTCTGTGTCAAGTGTGTAAAAACCCATTGTGATCGGTTAGACCTCGTTAAGATATCTATTCGCTGTAAATTCTCAATCTATTAAAAGAAAAACCTATATATATATATATATTATATACTTTTGCCAAATCATTGTACATATCTCTGAAAGACATTGAATTACACCTCCATCGCCAAATTTCTACCGATGCTCATTAAAAGGCACACACGCCTATAGGGAAAATATTATATAATCGTTCCTCGGTTGTTGATTTATTGAACGTGAGTCAGCCTAAATAATTACCCATATCTGTTTACATTTGAATAGACAATTAACAATCACTGTACTACATTATTCATGACATTTAATTTACTTTTTGTTCATTTTATGTGGGGCGCTTCGCACCATGCAATGCGTGCATTGTATGCAAGGGTCCTGTAAGAGAGATTTGTCAAATTATAGATAAGATCGTGACTAAGTAATATTACAATTTTACTTTGGCCCACAGTCCACCCTTGTGTTTAAGTAAATTTCGAGTAGATTCGAGTTAGATTCTATTTCGAGTGGTTTTTTCACTATTGACAAACCTATTGATGTGTGACAACAGAATTATTATTTATATGGTATGCAATGTATGCAATGCATTAAATATGAATTTAATGACTTATGCCTTATAGCCCACCTTTATCAGCTGTTAACATTTATCCTGTTTTTATCTTCAACCTTTTTGATAATTGCTTAATTTTGAATTTTGATTGTGTTTTAGAGGCATTCCATTTACCTACATGTAATAATATTGTGTAGTAATCTAGTTGAATGAAATTTGAGAGTGATGAAGACCTTATCAAATTAAACAGAATTATTTCAATAACATTTCATATCATAGCAGCATTTCCCACTACTATTGTGTCTTAAGAAATTTCTACACAATATGAGTTATAATAGATGCTATTTTCCTACACTTTATATTCATGCATCGCTGTTGGTGGCATCGAGGAACCACTCGGCATCCCAACAACATAAGCCTCATCATTATCATCTGAGGGTTGATGTTACAGTAAAAGAGAACACATCGTTAATTTAAACAGGATATTGCATTGAATTAACATAACACTCTTGCACCACTTATAAATGGGAAGATATGTAAAGACTGAGTGCATTGAGTTGCGATATAGATAGCGGAGGACATGAAAGTCTTCACAAATATGTAGAAGATCAAGTATATTAATCTTGGTGCCATCATGTGAGATGTCCTTCAGTGCAGTATATATGCACTGAAGCTAAATATATGTAATATATGCCATAGTTCAAAGTGTATTTGAATTTAGTATTGTGGCCAAGGTTAGTTGTGCACAAAGAGAAATTGTATTATGGTCTGTGGTTGTGGGTGGATTGGGAAATGTTGAAAGTTCGCGGCTTTGAAAGTGGTGTGATATTGAATATGTAGTAGCGGGCACACATCACTATACATATAGGCATTTGAGAATATGGCTTTCACTAAATTGTGGCATCTCAATTATGCACAAGGGCTAAAGGGAAAATACGTGGTGCTCAATTATTAATACAAATTCATATTACATGTTGGTCAAACAATTGAATTACATTAGGAAAAGATTTTGGTATGGGTAATTTATTGGTACAGGCTTAGATAATACGATGAACTTAACTTATAAAGTGAATTGATTGTGAGAGTTGTATTCAAAATCCGTTTGAATGAAAGCAAATTATGAAATTCCATCATCATAATGTCTCGAGGGTGTGGACGATGATGCTTATTGTGAAATATTATTGCAAAGCTGATAAATATGTATTTTGTAATCAATCATTGCTATCAATATCGCGGTATAATTGAAATAATATTGCATATGATGTCAAATCTCGTAGTAGTTTCATCAATTTCAAAGATATTTAAAGGAAATCCCCTGTTTTGTCCCAGGGACCAAATTTACGTCATAATCAAATAATAATTAAGTTTACCTCTTATAGTAAAATGTTCTCCTAATGTAATAAATGTGTACATACATACATATATAATATACCTACATTATATGAATTTTCCAGCTATAGAGAACAACACTGTAGTGTTTATCACCACAATGTGCAAAACCCATATTAAACTTTTGCATGAGAAATCCCTTATCTATCTTCTAATGTAAATCCTTCCTTGGTGGTAAATCTAATTGGATTTTAGTACCTGTGTTTTTATCTTGATGTTTTTTTTTAGTTAGAAAGTTTAGATGTTGAAAATTTTGATCATTGTTTGATATGCTCTTTTGGTTACAGGATATTACCTTTCAGTAAAATCACTGTTTCATTAGAGAATGAACCATAAAACCATAATGGAGGAGCGTTATAGGGTTGCTACGTACATTGAAGTTGGTCAGAATAGGATCTCATAATATAGGGGACCTTCCCCCTCAAATAAACCACGAGTATTACAAACCACGCACCGAGAGGCGCGAGGCGCTTCGTACTCAAAAGTAAGGACATGACTTCAAAATGCCACAACTTTTTTTTGGTTCAAAATCATATTAATACTAATTATTTTTCGTTAAAATTAATAAAAACTCTATAAATTTTTAAGCTGCCTAAATGAATTAAAGTATGACTGTAAAAACATTGTAAATAATCAATTTAAAGAGATTTAATCACTGTGAGATATTTAGATTTTGATATATATTTAAAGTAAACTGATGACAAATGCTGAAAGGATGAATGATGGGAAGAACTGAAAGAGATTTTCATTGCATAATTCTCAAAGGCACATCAAAACCACCAAGAGCTCTTTTGGCACATTTCAATGGGCTAATGATTCTATTTAAAATTCGATGTCTATGCATCTAATGAAAGAAGAGAGTAGAGCGCTCGTGATTATATAGAATCTAGGTTAATTGCATCTATTGCTGAGTCTGAGTACCGAACAGAAAATAACTCTGCAGACTCCTCATTTTTAGATTAAGTGGTGCGCTGCAACTTTTATTATCAACACAGAGAATTGTATAACAGGACGGTAATATTTTTAGCGTGTTTGGATTGGATAAGATAAGATAAGATAAGATAAGATAAAAAAATTAATCTGTTTAACTAGTGCCCTGTACAGTTAAAAAATAAATTATTCAATTTATTGAGTGATTGGTTTTCTTTTATTGGTTAATAAGAATTTTTTATTGGCATAGGCATTACACTATCAACACATCCCTGTTGCAGTCCAACAACACCTCGAATGTTTCCGACTTGCATTGTAAGTTTAGAGCGTTTAGAGCTTAGGTAAGGACTAATTATCATTGTGTTAAGGTAAGGATCTCTTCATGAGAAAATGATGAGATAAACTCAAATCAAAATATAACACTGCCGCCATGACGTGTCATTTAATAAGAAACTTATATAAAACTTTCATTCATTGTCTTAAAATTGAAACTATGTAAATAAAATAACTTTGTTGCGAAGCTGCTACTAAGCATGTCTGGAGTAATTGCAGACTTTTCTACATATATAACCAAACGCGATTGAACTATTAAATATGTAGAAGATATTGATCGTCGAGTTTGCGTTATTATTTCATACGTCGTCAAATACTTCAATCCCAAATACTGCGTTATGACATTCGAGTGTCACATGAATCTGATGAGAAGGTGTGATAAGTCTCATGATACGCACTGATTATGGAGGCAATGTAAGGAATTCTGAATGTGATCAATTTCGGTTTTAATTATAAAAAGCTTTGAAGGGAGAGGAGGAAAAGAATAACTTGCAAACTTTTAAATATATTTTATGTTATGTATAAGAACAAATTCCGTGTCAAAGTGAATTTAATCACATTGCAATAGTTCACCGCAAAATTATTACAACTTCCATAATTTGATCACACCAGAAACTTATTAAGAAAATATTGATCTTTTTATATACCTATAACATAAACACATCGTTTGGGCGAGTTGGAAAATTCAAACTATCACTATAGTATAAAAATTTGATTTAATCTTACCAACAGTTGTGATTAGGGCTAGAGAGTATCTGTGAATGAGAAGAAAATGGAAATTAATTATGGTTTTACGTAATAATATTAAATATATAAATTTTTTAACATTCGATATTATATCTTACAAGAAGCCGGAAGCGTAATCCCATCTATACGCCTTGATAACTGGTTGGAGTCCAGGTTGTTGTAATTTTGAAGATTGCACAGCTCTCAGTAGCGTGTCCTATAAGACATTTGAAGAGAACGTGCGGTCAAAATCCACTTTGCATTATCTAACGAAAGCATCACCTCAGGATTTGTTTATATTATATGATTGAAATTATGTTTATTTAAATAAGCAGTTACATAATAGATATGTATGAGATACGTATAAGAAACAAATCTTCAATAACATTTGAAGCACTTTTAATATACAATAAAAAATATTGGCATTTTCCTAACTAATATAGAGTTTTTCCGTTAAATTCCTTTTACAAAATCTTCTGTAATGCAGAACAGACAGGTTCTAAGTGGAAATTTGATGTTTGGTAAATGTCATTTGTATAGCTTTGAACCGTTAAAATCTGTTGATTAAACTATTGACGTCTGACAGCACCATAAAAAGAATAAGTTAAAAGTTAATTCCTTTTTTGTGATAAAAATAATTTATATGTGTTATACATATATGTCCCACACTCTAAATTTCCGCTGTAAATTTCATTAACTACAAAATTATTACAGTCCTTTTATTTATACACATGGGGTTGAATTCAAATGATTAATTTTCTATCAATTTCCCTTCAAAGACTTCTTCATCTCATGAAATTTTAGCTGTGATTCTTACCAGATTCACAGCTTATAATGATCGGCCTAACATCAAAGTTGCTCCAATCGACCTCAAATTTGGGGGGGGGGTGTTTCGTCATCCCTAGATTTCAAAAAGGGTAGGAAAAAAAATTCATTCATTGAATGATGCGATTCTTTGCCTCCAAAGTTTGCAGTTAAAACAGAATTCGATCCCATTACGAGTTCGCCACAAAAGAATCACAGCTCGCCATAAGTCGGCCTGTAGTATTCTTCTGCTTTACATTGTTTTAATGGTTCCTTCTTAGAGATTTCTTTCTATACATGAGTGCAAGTGCGACAAAAGTAGTACTACCTATATTGAAAATGTATAGATTCTCGCTTTGCAAAGGAGATCGGGAAGGTCGGGATAAATTGGGTTGAATCGTGATTTGTGTGGCTATCAATATATTATATAAATGCTCACCGGGGTAGCAGGTCTGGGTGTAATGAAAAGCAATATTCGACATATTGGTTTCACTCTTCCTATCCTTCCTACGAATTTATTCCCATCACTGAATTCTCGGGATCTAAATATTTCGCTATTTACATTTAGGATAAAGGACAGGGGTTATGGAAGCACAAAAGTCCATTCGTGACAATTTTGTTCATGTGCCACACAGCCACACAAGTGAAATTTATGAGTAGCAATGCGGAAACCCAATGAAAATGTCAAAACATCATAAATCAAAATCAGACACAAAGTCAAGTAGTGATGTGACAATACAAAGTTTCTCATCCCAATCAATCAAAGGAATGCATTTAACGCATTTTAGAGTGCTAACATTAAAACATTTCAACAATATCATAGGTCATTTTGTTACCCATGAAACATCACCTGATTAATTTTTATGTCAAGTTATTAACCAGGGGGCAGATTCCGTATTGTCAGCTGAGATTTCTCAGCTGAGTTCGAATTTGGCAAAGTCAAACCCAGCTTGACTTTGTCATCTCATCTANNNNTCCATTTTTAACTAAACCGGTATTTCCGGTATTTGGATAGACTTGTGTAATATATCGTTGGAAAGCTCTCGCTCTAAGCTATAACATATTAAATTTTCAAGAAAATCTATAACAGATCTTCGGAGATATCTTAAAAAGAAAATTTCAAACTTTTCAAAATGGCGGACGGAGGAGTTGGGGGAGGTCGACTATAGCGCCATCTTGTAATTTACCCCCACTTATGTACCTTTGCCGAAAACCGCAAGTCTCTATCTATAACGGTTCTCGCGCTATAACAATTCTTCGCCAGACGGCCGGACGGCCGGACGGCCCGACGGCCGGCCGGAAAAACCGGTTTTTGGCCACCCATTTTTTCGTAATCAGTGAGACTTAAAACACCCCCCTATGGCTATCTCAGACCGATCTGATGACTTTGGTATTTTGTGATGAACGCAATAGTGGAATCTGTAAGAATTCCACTAAAAAATGCTTCATTGAGGCAAAATTTTGAAAAGAAAATAATATTAGAGCTTTAACTAAATTGTTTTATAAATGTTTGAACTTTCTAGAAAATTTTTTAGTTGTTTTGAGGAGTTTTAGCGAAAATTTCTGAAGAATTTCTTCAGTTATTGTAAGATTTTCTTTTTGAAGCTTTTCAGAGGGTTTATTAAACTTTGAAAAAGTAATTTTTTAAATCGAAGAAAGCAAAACTCATATTTTTTAAAAATCCAAAATTGATTAATAACCAAAATAAAAAGTTTTCGCAAGTTTATTTTTCTAATTCTGCGTTATTAACTTTTAAAATTCAATAATAGAAAAACAATGCCATCTTAAAATATAATTTTATTATTAATTTTAAAAGCAAAGAACAATTTCATGGTGTACAACTTCACCATCTCTCATTCTCCCCTTGATCTGTTTTTATTCCTCGCCATTCCTTTATTTCATCTTTTTCTGCTTCACCAGATGATTGCGAAGTGCAATTTGCTTATCTCTGAAGCTCTTCTTCACTTTAGATCGCGCTTTATGGCGCATCATGAGGAAGTTCTTGTTCTTCTTCTTCTCCCTGTTGGTCCTCGAGCAATGCTCATTCTTCCTGTTGTCCCTGTAGCCAAACTTCACTCTATCCACTCGACCAGCCTGAACACTAGCGAGTCGGGACTCCTTGTCATTCCTCCTCTTCTTGTAGATCATCTCAATAGCGTTCAAATTCACAAGTTCTGATCTTTCTTGAGCCGCCGGATCGGTCTTCTTTCGTGCTCCGGTTAAATGTTTCTTCACGTTGTGAACATCGATGGCCTTGAAGTCCTCATCCGTGAGGATCTTGCTGAGAAGCAGTTCCTTAGCAGCTGTTTTAGCATCAACGGCATCAGCAGTCTCACTCTCTGGTTCTTCTTCATCTGCTGAGCCTTCCGCAATTGGTTCGTCGTCCTGACTCACATTAACCCATCCTTCGTCATCAGAATCATCATCATCCTCCTCCTCCCATTCATCAGAATCACTCTCCTGATCCTCTTCCTCCACATTTTCCACCTTCTTCGCGGCTTTCACTAAAATATCAGCTCCCAGAATTGTATCCATCGCCACAACCTCTCCATACTCCTTCGGTTTCACCTCAACACTCGCCTCTGTTGGTCTTCCTCTCTCCTTCTTGTGCAACAGTGCAGGAATTTGCTCTCTATACAGCAAGATGAGTGACCTCGCGGCCATCATAACGGATTTCTGCTTGTACGTCTTGTACATGACCAAATCACTCAGCATATCCTCATTCATGGCGAGTGGACATCTGGCACAAATCTCCCGAATGGCATTCAATCCAATAGCCATAACATCACTTGAATTGCGCTCAGTGACAAAGTTATTGACAATTGTCTTGAGAAGTGGCTCAAAAACATCACCCGGGACGAGTTCATGGGCTGATTGGGCGGCAAATTGGAGGATTCTGGTCACTTGACGCTGATGAGGATTGAGAAAACGCGTGATATATGGATAGAAAGAGAAAAGAAAGAGCTCATGGACGCCCACAAGACGAGAGATCACGTCCAAATGAAGGAGTTTCAACTCAAATCGCTCATTTGACGATTGGAGTTGCTTAAAGAGATTCTCAGCCATTCCTTGGGGATTGTGAATGAGATGCAGAGCTGAGAAATTGAACGATGGAGCAGCACTCTTCTTCCTCTTCGCCTTGGCGTACTGTTTCTTGGCCGCCTCGAGTTGTTTCTTCCTCTTTTTCGTCTTCTTATTCACTTTGTTGACCATCAGGGCATTCTTGAGATCAGGTTCAGCATCACTGTCCGATCCACTCTCATCCTCCTTGTCATCTGTGCCCAAGAAGAACTTCAAAGAGGCCACCAGGACCTTCATGACTTTGGAGAAGCATCCAACGGACGCTATAACATTCACCGTCTTTGCATCATTCCAGATGTTCTTCTTGTACAGCTCAATCATGATATCCGCCGACATTTTAGCACATTTCGGATTGGAGTCATTCAGCATTGTAAACATAAAGTTCTGAAGAGTAGAATTCAACTTCATATCCTTATTCTTTGCATTGATATTCTTAATATCCGTGATAATGTGATTCCTCACGAATTCCCGGAAATTCTTATCCGGACATCTCAAGAGCTGGAAGAAGAGCTCCAGGAGTTGCAGAGCAGGGATCAAATTCTTGTTTCTCAGCAGAATTAGAGCCTTACACAGCGCATTTCTCACTGTTGCATCCAGATTGATGGAGAATGTCTTGAGGACGTCAATCAATTGCTGCGGGAAGTTCTTACACACGTCCGGATACAGCTGGGCCACCTGAGAAACAATAATTAGTGTCCGGAAGCTCTAATCCTAGAAACTAAGACTCCTCACCTGGGCCACAAATGTTACAGAATCCTCCAGACTTTTGCTGGGCTGATCCGGAGTGTACTTGAAAATATCCAAGGTGCTTTCAAAGTGAGAATACTGTTGGACAAAGTCATCTCGATAGGAAGCGGGATCTTTCTTTATCAAATTCTGCAGTTGTGGCAAATTTATCACCAATTGTGTATTTCTACCCATTTTCCAAGCACTTTTCTTTGCACTAAAAATCGCATGGAAACCAAAACACGAGGAATAACCTCACTTTTTATGCAAGTCGAACCCGCTTGATGACAGGAGAGACACCTCGCGGGATTATTTGTAAACAGCAAGGGGAAGATATTCCGGTAAAATTTGTACCTCGTGAAACTTTTGCAACTTTTGGCACTTCTATTAACACTCCGTGGCTAATATATCCAATAGAGCGAGAGATAAGATATTGACAGCAGTACGAGTGAAATTTAAGATACGATGACATGCAAGAAAAGCAGGAAGGAGGAAGGGTTAATTCCTAATTCATAAAAGTTTAAAGTAGAAGATATAAAAACAAATGATTTTAAATAAAACAAAGCAACAAAACAATCCCTTCTCGTCTTTATTTTATATTTAGATTAGAAATCAATTAGACTTGATAAAAAATAATAAATTTTATAATTTTTAATCAATAAATTGTTGTTTAAGAGTGTTATCAGACGGGAAATTTCACGCAAGAATTTATTGTATTGACGTAATAACTCAGCGAAATAGTATCTTCCTCTCATCTGATTTGCATTTGTTAGAAAAGGACAGAGAAACGTAGTAATGGACGTTATTGTGTTCTCCGAAGTTCCGAACGCAATAATCGCTGTTTTTTGTCCCCTTCTAACCAGAGAAAGACACTTTTCGCCCAGTTATTACGTTGATTTTGCTCGTCCGATAACTCGGTAAGTATAAGAGTTGATATGTTTTTTCCTTGATTTGTTACAAAATAGATTTAAAATTTTAAAAAATTCAGTAGGTAGAAGCGGGAGAAGAGATAGAGGTAGAAATAGATAGAAAAAGGAAGGCAAATTATTTTTCCAAACGTAACATCCTCAGTACCGCCTCCTAACAGTTATTTCAAAAAGGTATAAGCCGTTAGCCTCCTAAAATTCTCAAACTACCTGCATCCTCATTCTTCCTTGACCTTTCGTGCGAAGTGGACCTATAAGTGAACAGGAATAATGGATCTCGTAATGTATCCAATTCTCAACCTGCCGCCGGATCATTTGGTGATTGAGCTCATCGGTAAGCACTTGAGTTTTCAAGATATCTTCTATTTGTGGAGCCATCCCGGGGGCTATGCAGAGAGGGCTGAAAAAATGCTCAAGGGACTGGAAGAGATCAACCTGGCAGAGCTCAAGGGCCTCAAAGGATATGATTGCTACAGAGCATTATGGATTTCAATTAAGAAAAATTGCCGTAGACTCAAGAAAATTGTAGTGCATCCACACGCAATCTTGGATAAGCATTTCTTTGAGATTCTGTACAGAAACCCACTTATAGAGGAATTGGATATGAGTTATTGTAAAATCGGTTACAACGGACCCTTTCATTTTACTCTGAGGAAACTGAAAGTTTTCAAGATGAGCAATGCGTCCCCCACGGACCTTTTAATCCAGACTATCTGTTTATACAGCAGGGAACTCACGCACGTGGACTTATCTATGGTTACTAATCAATCGTATGAAACTATTAATAACTGTTTGAAGCAGTTGCCTAAGTTGAGAAAAGTAAATTTAAAGGGAACAAGAGTTATAGGTAGAAGGATGAACTTTGAAATGTATGATTGGACTTGGAAACAAAGTGCCTGGATTCGCTGTAATTTCGAAATGAATCCAAACAAACCATATGGGGAATGCAAAAAATCAAATTCCCCCAGTTACTTCTTCATTACTAGTTAATATTGAAAAGTATAATCGGATTTTCCCAAAAATTTTACATCTTCATTGAAAATTAATTAAAATGTTTAACGAGGAGATAATATGTAACATTTTGGTGAAACAAAATCAATTATAATGTCTTTAAAAGACATCTCAAATGTATATTTTAATATATTAATAGATTTTTTTAAATCGTGTTTAATTATGATTTATTTATGATTGATTCGTTAATTATCAATTTCTTTTATGGAAACTGTCAAAATTACTTTAGTTAATCGCTAAACCATTTTAAATTTTATTTTTGTAAGTCGGATCTTTATTTTGCTCAAATAATAAAAAAATGAAAAAGTCGCTGACAGATCAAATTATTGTCAAAATATTATAAGAAAAGCTGTGAAAATATATAATACATTTTATCACAAACATTTCAATAAAACGCACTTCCATTCATTTTGTACACCTATTCCTGAAATATCTCCCCCTTGATAAAAAGTGATATTGGGCTCAAATGGACAAAACATCCAAATGTCTGTTTTTTCTTCTCATTTTCCTCTCTATCGAGGAAATTATCTGTGATATTGCCTGTTTCAATCCCAAAGACGAGGAAATAGACCACCATCTGGCCACAAAGACTCCCTATCGTGTGATTGAGAATAAAAATGACGAGAAGGTCGTCTTTGACGATTGCCTTCCCATCCGTGCTTGGGGAATCTTCCGTCATGGCACACGGAATCCCAGCCGGAAGCAGATCTTCCGCATGAGGACCACCCTCACCCAATACAGGGACATCATACTGGACAGAGGGAAGTTCTGTGATAGAGATTTAGAAAGATTTCGTACCTGGGAAGTTGAAGTGGATGAAAATGAGCAGAAATTTCTGGTTCCGGAAGGAGAGTTGGAGCTCACTGAGTTAGCTGAGAGAATACAGAATCGCTTCCCTGATCTCTTCTTTGACCAATATGACAATCTCACGTACAAATTCAAGTACACAGACACCCAGAGAGCCAAGAGAAGTGCTGAAAGTTTTGCCACTGGTCTCTTTAGCAGAGAAAACATCGGACAAGTTTGGTATCCCCAGGCTGAAAAGAAAGATCCAATACTAAGGGTGAGTTGGACATTGTCTCAAGAGATTCCTTAATCAAATTACCTGATACTTTTTGCAGTTCTACAAGGGATGTCCTCGCTGGAAGATGGAAGTGGACAAGAATCCTGATGCTATGGAACAAGTCCGTCTCTTTGCCTCCTCTCATCACTTCTTGGAGCTCTTGGAGAGCTTGAAAGTGAGAACGGGGATTGAGGATTTGTCAGCAGATGACATTCACTTGATGTACACCACATGTGCCTTTGAAACAGCCTGGAATCGCCATAAGATCTCTCCCTGGTGCAGCCTTTTCTCCCGAGAGACCATCAAAGTGATGGAATACCTCGAAGATCTCGAGTACTATTGGATCGACGGATACGGATATGACCTGACCTATCGCCAGGCATGTCCAGCTGGTCAGAATATGTTTCAACACCTCAATCCCACCTCCAAGTTGCCCAACATTACCCTCTACTTCACTCATTCCGGGACTTTGCTCAAGTATCTTGCCTTTCTGGGACTCTATCATGATCAGGAACCCCTCTTGGCCACCTCCTTTGGTGAGACACACTCTTGGCGTCCCAGCAAGATCGATTCCTTCGCCAGTAATCTCCTCTTCGTGACATTCTCCTGTCCACACGGACCTAAAATCCTCTCAATGCATCAAGAACGCCCGATAAGAATCCCCGGCTGTCCAGACACTCCACTCTGTGATTTCTCTGTTTTCGAAGAGACATTTAGAGAGAAAATTGAATCCTGCAATTTTGACAAATTATGCACAATTTCCTAATAAAATATTAATTTATATATCTCCTCTCATCTTTTGTACAAATATTTCTTATTTTTTCATCATTTTATCTATAAAGGAGAGTTGGTGTAATTGCGTCATGTTAAAATTATTAAGTTATACATTAAATTCTTAGGGATTGGGGCTTGGGGGGACTTTGAAGAGATACTGATTGGTTAAAAAAAATGCACTCAAAATAAGTAGATAATTAATAGGAAATTATAGTGTCGAAAGCACATTTTGGTTCTCGAATCACATTATGATTTTTTTTTCTTATAAATTCAGATTCATCGCGAATCCCCTCACTCTCTGATAACATGCATAAAAGGAAGAGATATCACAATAATCGAGCCATCATTGGCGGAAGAATCTCACCCACAGGTGAGTCGAGGAAAATCGCTTTGAACTAACTCTGCGCTTTTCCTCAGCGCACCTGGGGTCGTTGCTTCGACCACGGTTGCTCCTCGGCGGAGGCAAAGAGAAGGTAGAAAAAGTTACCGGCTACATTGACCGTTGCCGCCAGATAGAAGACACCCCGCCACGATGAGAGAGTCTCGTTGCCGCGAATTATTGAGCCGATGATATAAGGTGCAAGGAAGCCACACATATTCCCCGCTCCATTCGTTATACCCAACATAGTTCCAGCGTATCGGGGACTCAAAGCGATGTGATTCATTTGATTGCCAGGATAAATGGCTCCCTGAAACAAAAGATAAATTAATTAAAAGATAACTTTAACAATCAAGAAGTTTTCTAAGAATTTCAATCAAATCTGCGAATATTTTTGTGAAATATTCTATCCAGACGTTGAAAACGTCTTCAAACCTCATTTTCTACCTTTTCTACCTTAAAATTTCTCCTGTTCTAATACTCTTAACTTAAAGACTTCACCATTAAGGGATTAACTATTATCTAGGTCAATTTTTACACCTATATTCTTTGTTTCATTGGAAGACATAATTTAAGGACTTCTAAGAAAATATCATATCTACCTGAAATGCTCCAAATCCAGCCAACATTAGCATTGCCAATTTCCAGTTGCATCCCACCCAAGCGACGCCCACAAGCCCGATTGAGGGCATAATGGACGCCACTGAGTTCCAGAATTTGTAGGAATTCTTCTGACTCAGCCATCCCTTCGACAGCATCCAATCCGCCACGATGGATGACAAGATGCCGAAGATCCACGCTGTAAGATATTGCAATGAAGACAGCGTAGCGTTAGCATTGATGCCAAAATGTAGGATATTGTCCATATAGGTGGGTAGTTCGGTGAGGAGCGTATAGAACGCCCACGCCTGGCCGCATTGCGTCACAAGAATAGCCCACATGGGCAAACAGGTGAAGATACTTCGCCAAGGAATAGAATTATCCCCCGTCGAGTCCAGCAATTCATCATCTCGTCGAGCCAATGTTCGCTGGATGTAGTGTTTCTCCTCCGGCTGGATTCGTGGATGTTGCGACGGGGAATTGTACACGAGATACATCCAGAAGATGAACCAGACAACACCCAAGGCACCAAAAAGGTAGAAAGCCAGTGGCCAACCGTCCAGGAAGTCCACTGAACAGAGCCATCCGGACAGTGGAAGTGACACAATTGTGCCAAAATTCGATCCAGCATAAACTACTGCGGCAAATTTACTGCGCTCCAGCGGTGGAATCCACTTGGCCAGCATCGCATGCATCGCCGGATATGTCACACCCTCACCCATTCCCTCAATCACGCGTACAATCACGAGTGCCGGCAGACTCCAGTACGCCGCAATGGGCGTGAGGAATGTGAAAAGGGCCGTTATGAGAACTCCCACGCCATAAATCATCTTTCCCCCCAACGTCTCCGCCAATCGACCGCCTGGGATCTGTGTGAGTACATATCCATAGAAGAAGGCACCCAGAACAATTCCCTGTGTCGATTCATCCCACGCAAACTCCCCATTGAGCGTCGGACCACCATCCGTGTCATTCCCTCTGGCCGGACAGACGTCATCCAGTGTTGAGTTGGTCGTCTCGGGAATGGCAGTGTGATTCACCATAGCCACAATGGCCACGGACAAGTTCACTCGCATTGCGTACACATTCGCAAAGCCCAGGAATCCCATCAGACCGAGAATGTGACGTGCTTTCGGGAAGCGACCATCAGCTATGGAGGACAGAAAAAAAAACATCTCATTAAATTCCATACGATACACCCACTTTTCAGTTTGTAAGAGAGACACTGTATTAGTACTTTAGTTATAAATATTGCGATTCTGTTTGAAGAAGCTTTGAGTTGAACAGATGGAGCAATGATATAATTGGAAAGTACACAAAATGGGTGTTTCACATCACTAAAATTACTAGTTCGCACAATTTGGAAGACTTATTCTTCCTTTTTATCTTAATTGTAAGTATCTAGAACGTGTTTTTCCAACAGGAAGAAAATATTTCATTAGATACCTAAGGATTATTTCAGTAGGAACAGAATATTTTAGTAGGAACAGGTTATTTCAGGAAGTAAACAGATTAATTCAGTAGGAAGAGATTTTCTAGTAGTTAGAATGGATTACTTTAGTAAGAACAGATTTTTTCAAGTTAAAATGGATTACTTTAGTACGAACAGATTGTTTCAGTAGTTAGAACGGATTATTTTAGTAGAAACAGATTATTTTTTGAGGTAGAACTGATTATTACAGTTAGAATGGATTATTTCAATAATTCGCTAAAATAGTAGATTTTCGAGATTTTCTCCTTTGGTCTACAAAGAATCCCAGCCTTTATAACTTAACTTTAACAAGGCTCTATTTATATCGCTTCTTTTCTTTATGAATGACCATTAACATGAGTCATTGCTCTGACATCTATCTAAGAATATATAAAAAGAAACTCTTTCTGCCAATTGATATCAAATTATGCATTGATTCGTCATACATTAAGGAATGTACGTCCGTTCCGGAAGCCAGGGAAGTCGCTAATTAACAAGACCCCAATAACACTTTCCCTCTTTTGGTCATATTCCTTCAAACTTGTTTTCAGTAAAGACATTGCGACATCGTAATCTATCATGCAGATACCTTAGCACTTTTTTACAAGTTCTTATCAGCAATTCTCCTTTGAGCTTACCTGTCGGCTGTGGGGCCCCATAGATGAGCGGAGAGTCATCATCACTTATTTCCGGGTACACATCAGCTGGATCAGCGTTGATGCTGTACTGTGGACTATCTGAATCGTCCATGATTCCATAGATTACCAGGGGAGGAACTATTTATCTATTATCTCACATAAAATTCACTTCTTTGTCCCACAAAAATTCCGTTTGTTTTGCCCAGCTGTGAAGCACCTGCAATGACGTCACGGAATGTCAGAAACGATTTTGTTTGAGGAAGCGAAAAACAGAGATCTTCTTACCAAATGAGCTCAAGTGCAGCACTTCAGATAGTCGTATCGTCAATTACGTGTTGCAATAACTTTTTCTCGCCTCTTTTTCCACTTTTCTTATCGGATTTTTCGCTTTTTCTCGCACAGCTGTACGTTCCTCCCCGCGCACAACAGCTCCCCACGTGGCGAATGTCAACATCACCTTAGCATATACCGCGCCTCTAGCGGATTTTTCGTGGAAGAGCGCGAGCTCTCCGGAAAATATACAAACGTGACGTTTCCCCAATGATTTGGAGTGTTTGTGAAAATTGTTAAAATTATGCGATAAATGGCGATATTTCAACCACTTGATGGCCTGTGGAGATGAAGAAGACACTGTAGTATTATATTTTCCGTGCCTCGTGAAAAATTGAGGTGTCCGTGACGCCACAGCGAGGCGCCGAGGAATGCTGCCTGAATACCAATCACTCGACCGGGAGACACCCCTGTTCCGGACCCCATTCGGCAAATTTGCCTTGCGTGTGGTGTCACTGCCCTTCTTCAGCTTCCTCTTCTGTGTCGCCTGGTCCGTGGTGTTTTATTTCGAGCGCGCCACAGCCACCCATTGTCATGTCTACAACTTTCTACCATCCATCTCGGCGGCTATCGGAAGCTACCAGCCACAGAGATTCATCTGGCAGGTGGCCATCAGTTGCCACGCAGTGCCCCGCTTCATGGTGGCTTACATGTACTTGAGGTACTACAGATCTTGCGTGCGTAAGCGATGGCACTTCCTGGTCAATTGTGCCAGTTTGCTGAATGTTGTGGAGAATCTTGTGCTTGTTGGATTGTCTCTATTCACATCAGTGGATAATTATGGTGAGTCCGGACAAAATAATTAATCTTAGATGGATTTTCATTCATAATTTCTAGTAGAAAAATGATTTTTTTAAAGATAATTTCGTATGGATAAACAAGTTTGCCTATAGGAACTACAGTAACTTCTAGAAGTAATGATTGTAATTTTGTTAAACTTCTAGAAAATATAACGCAAGTAACGTGCGAAGTTATCCATTTTTCGAGAAGCAACATAAAATTAATGGTAAATTAAACAAATTTTGTAGAAATAAAACAATTTTAGCGGAAATTTAGTGAAGATTCTAGAAGTTACGAAATTCTAGCAGAATTAAAATCACAGGATTCTAGTAGAATCTAGTAGATTGTAGTAGAATTTTAACCCATATAGGTCACTGACCTGAAAACTTCCAGTTGAACTCCATTTCTTTCTTCTCCTCCAGAGATTCACAAGTTCTGCTTCATCACCTTCATCGCCACGTCTGAGCTTTACATGCTTCTCTGTTATATTCTCAACATCAACCTCCGACGTGGTGACTCATTGACAAAGCTGGAGGAGAAATCCATCCGCTACAAGGGCTACTTGTGCCTCATCAACATTGTGTCCTTCTCCCTCGCCGGCTACTTCTTCCTCAGGCACAACTCCTACTGCGAACCCGGTGTTTACTCCCTCTTCGCCCTGTTTGAGTACATCGTGGTCCTGACCAACATGGGATTCCACATGACAGCCTATTGGGACTTCCATGGACGCTGGATTGCCTTCTCCTGGTCCACGGGGCTCTACTTCTCGCAAAATTGATACGTCCAGAGAAATGGTAGCTTCTCACAAAACACACGCCGATTCCGATAGGGAATCTTTTACACATAAGACACAGCAAATGAATCCGCAGAGATGTCTCGCCCCCTTTTATTGTTCAAACGGGGTTGTTGGATTGCTATAAATTTTTGTAATTTATAATATAATGTAATTTTTTAGGCTATTCCAATTTGGGTGCAATTATATCAAATTCTTCCGCAAGAAACTCAACAAAATCTCTACTTTCCTCGCCTTTCCGGCTCATCATCGCTACTGCTACTGCTACTAGAGCTCGATTCCTCATTCGCCTGATTGGACTTCTCAGGGATTTTATGTGGGAATTTTTTACCTGACTTCTCGAGTCCTTCCTTAAGTCTCACCAGCGCTGTTCTGTTGATCGCCTGAAGATTCAGTTTGTCCTCAATCGCCGTATTTAGCGCCTTGAGACCCGCATCAAATTCTCCTTGCGCCGAATGAATGTCCAGGAGACAACTGTATGCATTCCCCAGAGCTCCATGGCTCACAGTCGTCTTCCTCAGCTTCTCAATTAAATGCTGTACGATGGTGATATCTTGATTTTCACGCGCCGTCTGGACAATCCGGTGGAACATAAGACGAGGTGCTTCATGTAAGTGTTCACGCCAAATCTTCTCAGCCGCCTCCTTATTCCCCTTGACAAAGTGATGGATCCACAAAACATTCATAGGAGCTGTAATCTTGTGTTCAATGAATTTCCTTGCCAGGTCATCGACTGCAAAAAATAAATCAAAGTTAAAGCAGTTTTCAGAAGAAAACTTTCAAACAACTTACATTTCTCCAGCAATTCTGGGTGTTTCTCTAGAATCCCTTGAGCTCCACCTCTGGGAAATTTGTCAGCCAGCACTTTTCTATCCTCATCCGTCTTTGCTGCCTCCAATTCCTGTCTCACTTTGGTCAAATACTCCTGCGCCCTTCCTGCTGCGACATACGCATGGCACAAGCGATTATCATATGAAATGACTCTCTTCATTTCTGGCGATAAATACTGTGAAATCGTCTCAAATTGCTTAACATCTCCCGTTGCGGCGATCTTATTGAGATAGAAGCGGAAAATCCTAGCGATTGGATGAAGTTTCTCTCGCAGCATCTGATTGAGGAAGTCATTAGCTTCGCTGAATCTTTCATTTTTCACCAGAACTTCCAGAAATTGTGACTGATGAGTGACACTCAATTTATCTGAAGGAGTGAGTTTCTTCCTGGCGCTTAAGATCTCATCGATGTTTCCTTGTTTCAGAGCTTTTTTGAAGACAGCAAGATCAGAGGTATCCGGTGGAGGCTTTGACTGTTCCTGGCGTTCCTGGACTGGTTTTGGCGGTGCTGGAGCTGTAGGTTGCGGTTTCTGGGCCACCGGTTTAACTTCAGGCAATGCAAATGGCACTTCCAGATTCTTCGACTGAAGATATTTGCCCAATTTTGTGAGAAAAGCATCTGATGGAGCAATATCCTCTTCTTGCATCTTCGTCCACAAGCCCAACGCCTTATCCGGAACATCCTCCTTGCAGTAGCTCAACAGGAGATTGTAGTAAATGTCTTGACGATCAATATGAGAGAGATCTTTGGTGGCTTCCATAAGTCCTTCCAGTGGCTGAACCATTCCCTCTTGTCTGTATCTCTCGCACACACTGTTCAATCTCTGATAGCGCACTCTCAGTCCCGGTGTCTCCAGAATCTTCCTGGCCTGACGCACTCTGCCACATTCGACGAAGGAGAACACGAGATCATATAGAGAATTGACTTCTCCATGAATTTTCGTGCTCAAATTCGTTAAACGCTGCAAATTATTTGCATCTTCAGCTTGAATTAGTCTACAAGCGAGTTCATTCTTCCACGGAGTGGCTTGATATTTCAGAGCGATCTTCTCAAAGGTGTCCATCGCTTTCGGGAGGTCATCCTTCACGAGACACGCTTTTATGAGAGGTCCCAACAGTACATTATTCACCTCAATGTAATTTCCAGCCTCAAGGGTAGCGAAAATCCTCTCCAGTGTCTCAGACTGTCCCTTCTCGGCCAGCGAATTCAACATCCTCCAGCAGGTGGTGCGATAATTGAACACCTGATCATCATTCTTGATTTCTGGCTTTTGATTCTTCAGCAGAAAATCAACAGCCTCATCGACACGCTCTTCACCGAGGAGAACCGAAGCCACACGGATTGTCTTGAGATTGTCCAGAAGAAATTCCGGTTCCTTCGCCTTGATCTGACGATAAATCTCCAGCGCCTTCTCCACCTTCTCATGCTGACAATATAAATCGATCAGCTGTGCATAAACCCCAGAGGTGAATGTATATCCTTCAGCTTCAAGTCGCTTAATCACTTCCTCTGTCTTCTGCAGATCCTTACTGCGGAAGCAGGAAGCCAATAGATATCTCTTTAAGCCTTTGCTGTTCTCCCCCTTCGCCTCCACTTGTTCTATGATCTTCTCCAGTTGCGACACGCTCATCTGATTAAATGTGGAAGTCCTCCTGGCGCCCTCCTCTTGCGCCAGAACCACCGGTTCCAACTCTCCTGACGCCAATTGGCCAAGACTCTTTGAGATCTCCACTGTCAGTTCAGATCCCAGCTTCTCTTGAATCCTCTCAGCTTGTCTGGCACTTATGGACAAGCCCTGTTGCACCAGACCTTGAAGAACCTTTCCCAGCATCTCATTGTTGTCCTTCCGGAAGTAAACAGCCACATCGTAGACAATCTGTCCGAGACATTCCTGCTGACTGACATCTGTTTCGTTCTCCTGCGCCTCTTCGGTTTGTTGCTTTCCGGAAGCCCTATCCATCCTGGCCATTCCATCGTGAATCTGACGAGTAATCTTGAATAAAAAAAAGAGAAAAGATGATTAATCCCAAAAACATAAATTATAAACAAATTTTACCTTGATAAACGACTCGCAGTCCAACGTGGAGCCAAGGGCTTGAATGAGCGGCCTACGAAATAGCGCTGGAGCATAATAGGCGCGGATCTTCGACGAAATATCAGCTGCCTCCTTCAATTTCCCCTTCAACAGCTCATTGAACACCAAACTACTGCCCACAGTGCCTTGAGATACACCAGCATCCAGTAAATCCCTCATGATTTCCCCATTATTCGCCTTCAGATTGGGAATAACATATTCCCTGATTGTCTCACTGGATGGCTGGATGTTAAAGTCCTCTTGCATCTGTTTCAAGACTCCCACAACTCCTGTGGTGCCGGATTTGGCGGCTGAACAGATAAGTGGCCAGAAGAAGTGCTGTCGCATTGGAAAGCCCATCTCTTGAGCTCTTTTCAACAGTGGAATGACAATTTCCGCACTGCCCTGATTCAATCCCGCCTCAATGGCTATCAGAAGGGGTCGAGAATTCAAGCCCTCCTTCTGGATGTCATCGCAAATGCTGAGAATCCGTGCAACAGGTAATTTTGCCTTTACCATCTGCTTGATGAAGAAATTTCCAGTGTCACTGATCTCTCCGTTGGATTTTACATTTCTCGGCATTGTTCTCAAGATCTTCATGGCCACTTCATCCTCTCCACGATTGGTGAGACGCAAAATTGTGTTGATGGCGTCTTGATTGTATCCAATGGACTTCCTGACGCAACTCAGGAGAGCGTCTGCATTCTTCCCATGGCCGTTTATCGACAGAGCATAGAGAACATCAAGGATATCCTTGTCCAGGAGGAAGATTTCCTTCTTCTCGCATTCCGCTAAGGTGTTTTTGATGGCCTCGATGTCTCCCTTCTTGGCGTATCCACACAATAGGGTCGTGTATGTGTCTGCACTGGGCTCTAATCCCGCCTGTTGCATCACTTTCAGAATCCCAACAGCTGACTCCATGTCATCCGCTTGGGAATGCCCCAGAATCAAAGCGTTGAACACATTTTCATTCACCGGAAGTTGCTTCTCCCTCATAAACTCCAGAATTCTCGTTGCTCCCTCGATGTCGCCCTCCTGACAGTATCTCGCGATGAGTCGCTGGTAAGTCACTCGATTGGGCTCCACTCCTTTCCCCTCCAAATCACTGAGAAACTCAGTGGGCGAGAAGGGATGCTCATTCTCCAAGTAAACTCTCAAGAGAGCATTGTAATGGGAGATGTCCATCGGTACGTTGAGATTGTTCAATGTGCGCCATATCTCCTGCACCAGAGTCGTCCTCACTTCCGGAAGTTCCTCAGGAACTAGATTTCCACAGCATCGGATAACAAGTAGAGATTGAGAGCTTGTGGCGGATCTTTGCAGGCGAATCTCCTCCAGAATCTCTTCAAGGTCTCTCCTGGAGATCCTTCCTGAACGCCTGACATCCTGATCAAGTCGCTTAAGGGATCTATCTAGATTCTGATCCGACCGGGCGGCTGTTGAAAATCCCCTGAAAAGAAAAGTGAGGTTATGATAAAAAACAAAATACGGAAACACCTGGGATTTACTATATCATTCAGAAAATCATCCCAGGTAGGGCAAGTAATGAATAAAAATTAATTTAAAACATATAAATCCCTTTGAATTCCCCAAAATATGAATTATTGCGTAAGACAACCATGATGCATTGGGAAAACATGAAAATCCCTGGACTTACTGCGATATCTGCCCGCATAGACATTGACTCTGCTGCAGGCCATTTCCTTCAACTTCCCTGGTGGTGTTGAAGGCAATACTGCGGGCAAAACCCGCGAAATACCGCACTAATTTACTTCCGCGAAGTATTCCGGCCATGTCGAGAAAAAAACACTGGCGGCGAAGCGAAAATCGGCGAATTACGTCACAGCGGAGTTGGATTCTCGTCCGCTAGTGGCTGTCAAAGTGTGTGAGGCGTCGTTTGTTTTATTTTGCTGTTCGGAGCTGTTTTCCACAGATAGATCCCGGGGGATGGGCTCAAAGAAGCACAAGAAGCACAAAAGTGAGCGCCGGGAGAGATATGAAGGTGAGATTTGCAGAAGAAATGGGTGAAAATAGGATTTTTCAATGGTGACGCTGCTCCTTCTGTCTGCCTGAGTTTTCATCACTTTTCCGCCTAAATGTCCGAGAGAGAGTGTCTGAAGAGGATTTAGAAATCTCATTTTATAAGACTTCTAGTGGCTTTAGTCCTTAAATATCTGTTTCTGATAGGATTCCCTTTCGTCCGGGGATAAAGTGAGGTTATATCCTTGTTCTTGTTATTTCAGATCCCAATCTCAGTCCCGGACGTCCTCCTAGTCTGAAGTTGATTCTAAAGGTGGGCAGCAACTCCACTCCAGAGTACGGAAATGATTCTCCCGCATACGGAGTGCAGAATGATCAGTATCTCCAGGAGCTTCATGAGCGTCACAAGAAGAGCAAGAAAAAGAAGAAGAAAAAGGATCGGGAGAAGAAGCACAAGCACCATCACAAGGAGAAACGCCGACACAGGGATGATTCCAGCTTCGATGACATGAGCATTGGGGAGGATAGTCGAGGATATGGTGGTGTGAGCAAAAATTTGGCCCACTTACGCTCCCCGGAATCCATTTCATCGCAGGATCATAACAGTTCCGGATCGATACAGTCGCCACACGGACAGAAACTCCATGAGAAGCCACAAGAGAGTGGACGAGAGCCAAGACAGTGTGTCTTGAAGTTGAAACAGAGTCGTTCTCCTCTGGCGAAAATCTTGGATCATCTGCTGCGGAGTCTCGAGAAGAGGGATCCGCATCAATTCTTCGCCTGGCCAGTGACCAATGACATTGCTCCTGGGTATTCTGCCATCATTTCGAAACCCATGGACTTTTCTACGATGCGTCAGAAGATCGATGAGAATGCCTACACGACGATTCAGGAGTTTGGCGATGACTTCCGGCTCATGTGCGAGAATGCCATCAAGTACAATCACGTTGAGACAGTTTATCACAAGGCAGCTAAGAGATTGCTTCACGTGGGTGCCCGGATGCTTCAACCTGAGAATCTGATGCGGTCCCTGCGCTCCTTTATGGTGTACATGAGAGAGTTGACGCCCAAGGAGTTGGGCTTTGAATTGCCAAACTCTGAGAATCACGATACAGAGCAATGTGGAGGGGATTCCGCGGATGAAGAGACTTCCACGGGAGCTGAAGAGAATGCGAATCTCCACAATGAAGAGGATGTCAAGAGGAAGCCCATGAGACCGCTCAATCCGAAGAGTCGCTTCGAACCCTTTATGGATGATTTGTCTCCGGATGAGGTTTTAGCTCAAGTTCAGAAGGCCGCCCGATCGGCCAAATCCCGAGTGTTTACGAGGCAGAGAGCTCACAAGATGGGTTTCTTGAGGCAGCACAAGGATGGCACGACCAGCTTGAAGGTCATCCTTGATAGTGATGGCAAATGCAGCGGCCAGGAGCGTCTAATTTCTCTAGGAGCTTTTACAGGGAGATTAAAGCAAGGCACTGGACAGATTCAGGGTATTCGTGAGGATCGGAGGAATCTGGCAAAGGCAGTGAAGCCTCTAAATTACGGAGCTTTTAGCTCATTCGCCCCGATCTTTGATTCTCGCTTCGCAAATCTCAGCAAGGAGGAATCCCAGCTGGTTCTCTCCACCTACGGTGACGAGACGGGCGCCCAATATGCCGAAAGCATTTTGGAGTTTACGAAAAACAGCTCATACGCCAGTTCTCTGGCCAATGGCCTCTTGGATGTCCTCACAGGGGGTGAACATCGCAAGACTTATGCAAAAATCACCGAATCCCATCGTCAGCGATCAGAAAAAGAGGAAGTGGAGAAATCATTTCCGGATCCTGATCCACCAATCAAAGCGGCAGAACTCTCTTCCGTAAAAGTTGACTTTGACGGTCTGAGATCTCTCAATGATCTTGGAATTGACGTCAAATTCCTGGATCAGTTGGAGAAAATGAATAGGGATGTTGATAATCAGAAGAAGTTCCAGACTCAGCTCAATATGACATCAACGCTGCTTGAGAAGTTGCATCAGGTGCAATTTGAGCGATTGTCTCAGCCGCCACCGATGCATCTGAGTCACGTGCAACAGCCGGGCAGTGATGAGATGCAACTGGCCACACAAATCACGTCCAATATCACGGAAATGGCAAAGAGTCTCCCACCGGAAGCCATCACAACGCCCCACGCACTCAGGAAAGCAATGGGAGTGTCCACTGGTGAGTTTTGAATTGATTTTTTTT